>KK118862.1:0-31431 GCA_000611955.2 Stegodyphus mimosarum
CCTTCTCGGGAGCTCCCTCAACTCCCGCTCCCTGTGCTCCCTGGCTCAGAACTCTCATTTTACTCTACTGAAGTGCAACAAAAAATATTTGTAATTAAATACACCGTACAAGGAAGCTATGTGATGTCCACATCAAATACGTTTATTAATGTACAATTAACAAACTGCATAATATCTTTAGCATGTTTTTCTGTTTCCTGAAAATAATTCAAAATCTGCGTATTCGAGTTAAATTCGAATATAAAGATATATTTAACACTGAATTCGTTCCCGTGGCAACGGATTTTATATCTTAAAAGAACAACACTACAAAGAGTTCGTTTGCCGTCTAGTAAAATACTAAAAATGGGTTTTAAATAGAAACCGTAGCCCGAGCTGAACTTTATGATTACTCAGAATATTAATAAAATCTCCCACACATAAAATTTCTTTTTTTTTCCTGTTGTCGCTTTTGCGTTATTTTATGCATAGTCATATGAACAAATATACGCAAAGATATGCGTGTAAGATGAGTAAATTCAAGGAAAGTGCATATATCTAGAAATTTTTTCCCCGTCCAGTTTTACAGTTTACGCATCGTTTAACTCTTAATTTTGACTTAACGTGTGTTTTTATTATAGCGGAGGAGTTTATATAATAGCGGATTTTTTTATTTGAAATATCTATGGGTATGAATTTACCATTACTTAGAGTCTAAATTAGAAAAAAAAAAAAAGACATTAAAGAAAGAGATGCAGTTTGAAACGTTTTGGGAGAAACGAGCAATACTACATTATATATACGAAGGAAGGGGAAGGATGAATAAAAGTTTCAAAGTACTAGAAGAAAAACACATCTATCAAAAATCGTTCAAAATTAAGAGAAGTTAGAATAAGTATTAAGGGTCAGTGAACAAACAGATCTGAAGGAACAAGCTTTTAAATAACGATGCATTGGAACACCTAATAGAAACAAAATTATACAAACAATAAATTTTAAAAAGTAAAAACAAATTATGCATTTATTCGCAACTGTAATCTGCTAATGTATTTAATGCATATATCGAGTTTTAACAAAATTTCCCGCCACCGCAAATATCGTCTGCGCAAACAGTTCGCGTTGGCGTGTTTAGTCATGTTTCATGAAGCGATTTTCTGGTATTTGAAAGAGACTTGTTTTAGAACACTGTGTTGTGAAATTTGTAAAAAAAATATCGTTATCGTTAAGTACAAGGGGTCTGAAATGGAACTATGACGTCACAAGATTAGAACCATCATTTACTTCCAGTTCTGTTGTAAAAAAAGGGGGGAATTTTGTATGGGGGAGGGGAAACGCGGTCAGCGTTTTATTTACCTGTTTGGGATTTTTAGTTTATGAATATAAGAGCTACTTTTATTCAAGTTCTGGTATTTATTTGCATTTTCTGTGCTTTTTCTTATTTAGTTTATAAAACACATTAAAACAAAATCTAAATTGAAGTAGATGCATATGTTTTTTTCGAGATTCGAAAGGAGGGGAAGGACGATCGTGTAGCAATGGTGAAAGGGGTGCATGGGGCAACAATGATCGAGAACCATTGTTTTAGCCGCGACTGAAAAATAACAAAATTGCCAGATTTGAGACAGAAATGATTTAAACACTATTTTCTCGAGCACAAATAAGATTAATGCAAAAATGTCCTTTCCGTTTGATAGAATTATCACTAAACGCCTGAGTTCGAGAGCAGGAAGTTGTGAAATAACCAGAAGAGGCATAGCGGAAAAAATAGGTTGTTTGGGAAGCATTTAAAAGCCGCGTAATGCCTTCTTTAGGACCAGTCATGAAGCAAATTGTTCTCTCTTTGGACAAACGATGCATATTTATGCGCTGGATAAACGGTGCACGATCTTATCATCTTTCCTTTCTCATCCTGCTTTTCAAGATGCGGCTTTGACGAAATATCACTATGTCCTCTTTTGTTGCTTCTAACAATCAGAAAAACGAACAGACGGTAATAATAGGCAGTGAAAGGGCAATCGTTTTGGAAGATTTAATAGAAAGAGACTGTTTCGTTAGCATTAGTTATACAGGATGTTCATGAATGATGACAGCAGGCTGAAATATTGACCGAATACCTGTACTTCTAACTACAGAATTTTCTACATTAGGTTAAAAAGTTTCATAGAATAATTTCACCTGCGGGGCCAGAACGGTTATGAAAATACAAAATTTAGAGTCTTATATACGCTTCCCGAAGAGAAAAAAGTTGGGTTAGAAAAGTACATATTATTTTGTTTCGAATTTTATACATAGATAGATGATTTTAGAGCAATTATACGTGAAAGTGTCGCATTTTTCTATTAATGTAACATGAAAACCTGCAGAGACAATGCTCGGACAGAAAAGTAAGAATACAGGAGTCCATTTAACATCGAGTAAATGGCTATCTAGCGAATTTGATGAGATATAGCCAGCCTGGCAACTGTTTCGGCGACTAATTTTTGTCTCCACATTTGGCTAGAAATCGCCGAAAATCGTCAAGCTTGGCAAAGATTTTGCGACATTTTGGTCGGTCCCTGTATAACTGCAATGGATATTGCAATTAAATAGCTGTAGTTGATGTTCTGTATAACTGTAATAGTAGCCGACTCTCATTTGCCTTTCAGTAATTTCGAGAAGCAGAAATTATACTATCTTGTCGGGAGAGTGAAAACTATATAAGTTCTCTATACTATTTAATAAACGTCTTCCGTTCTCAAATGAAACATCTCAGAGGGTTTTTAAGTCTTGCGGATCCCGCTATTTATTCCAGTTTTAATCCCTCTTTATCATCAGCTTTTCGAGAAATTATTTTTTAGTTGCCTTATTTCACATTTCTGTCAGTATATGATGTCAGTGATTCGGTTTTCTATTCGTTAATTGGAACTTCTGAAATTTGGGTCTGTTGTTATTGCGTACGCACATGTTTCTCAGTCGTCATTTTTAGTTTTGCAGCTGAAGAAGTAGGTTCTATTTAAACTTCGACACTATAGTCCTGAAAATTTACTTACTTTACGCCGATTGTTACAGCTCATTATGAGTACCTTTAACATTCGTTTATCGGAGGTTTTCTTTTTGTTATACATCAGCTTAATTTATTTTTACTGATTTTTTTTAGTACCTGAATATAGGAGTTATTATTTTCTTCAAGCAATAAATTTGCTTCGCTGTTAGAAGAAAAAGTCGCATCTTTCGAAGTCATAAAATAATCGCTACTTCCCTTGCATAAAACCTAAATTTTAAATTAAAAATTAGCAGGTCTCAGCCTTCGAAATATAAGATCTGTTCCCGCTACACTGAGTGAACGGACACACATTCCTCGAACAATTATGACAATCGTTATCAGCTGTCTGAGCTACTGATTCTCTTACTGGTGTCCATAAGGCGGACAAATATGTTGCGAATGCCGTAGGCAAGCAATTGAACAAAGAAAGTCAAGTAAATGCTACGCTTAAACCAAAGATAATTTTTCCGCTATGTACACTCTTCACAAACAAAAACGGGACAGTTCTGTATTTCCCGTTTTACTGAGCCCTTTCACGAAATTTAATTCCTGTTTTTCATGTTTCGAAAGTGCGACTCGTGCAATTTTTCGCCAAGAATAATTCACTTGAAGAAATTCTTAATTTATGGTAACCTATTTTCCCTTCCTTTCAGTGTGCACGAGCGGAAAAAAATGTGCATCGTTCATTTTTTCAGATAATTTTAACAAGCACATTTGGCGTTATCATCGCTTATAACAAATAAGCCAAATTTCAAAACACGCCAATATATAAATTGACGTTCATCTTTGGAAATTTTTAATAAAAAATAATTTTAGGCAGCATGCCTAGAAATACGCCTAAATTTAAGGTGATGGGAAACATTTTGTAGGTTACAATTAAAAAATTATTAAAATTACTAAAAAATACAAACTTTAAAAATAAATCAGAAAATACAAGCAAATTTTACTTGGATTCAACCTAAATTTCCAACTGTGAAAGAAGGAATCAAGTAAATTTATTAAAAAAATTCTGATGTGTACACCACATGACTTCCTTGTACGGAATATTAAACTATACCGATTTTTTCTTGCATTTCATTTAAACTAATTTCCTGGAATTTCATTAGAGATATATTTCTTTTTCAATTAATTCAGTTCTCCCTTCGTGGCAAGGCAAAAATACATAAAAACTCAAAATCTCTCGATTAAAAATTGAAAATATAAAAAAACATAAAACACCTAATTAGAAAACCACAATTAAGAAAACAATTTGTGCAATTAAAATTACAGTTTCTACGCAAAAATAAACAATTCGAAGAACAGGCAAGAAGGCAGATTTTTCGGTGCACAAAACCAAAAGTTTCCTTTTAACCCCACTCGGCAAAAAGACACTGACGGTGCAGAAAGACTTAATTTACCATTCTGCTAAGTTTCAAATGTATAAAAATATGGTTGCTTTAAAAAAATTAGGCTTAGCCACACTTAAACAACATTTAAATTGTTCATAATTCTACGACTATTGCATGCAGATTGACCAAAGGCATAAAAACCTTAACGGAAAGATAAGAACAGCATAATGGAATCATTTTTGAAATGCAAAATGTGCAAAATTCACCAACATATAAGAATAAAAAAAACTGAGCTCATTGAGCTGAGTAACAGAGTGAGTACATATATATATATCTATACCCAGTCTCTCTCTCTCTCTCTCTATATATATATATATGTATACATATATATTTATATACTTTTGGTGTGGCCAAATGGAACCAAAAAGTGAGGTGCACAACTACATGTTAAAGAAGTCCTGTATACACAATTTCAGGGTTCTGAGGCTACTCGCTTTTGAGTTATGCGAAATACATACATACATACCGCTTACCTAATGCGCATGCGCGACTCATAAACATTATCCTCTATGCAAAACAGACTGGAGACAGTATTTTCTGTTCATATGAAACACTTATTTCCTTGAACTTCATTAGAGATATATTTCTCATTCAATTAATTCAATTCTCACTTGGCGGCAAGGCAAAAAGAATAAAAATTCAAAACATCTTCATTAAAAATTGAAAGAAACAGAAAAACATAAAACATCAAATACAGTTAAAAAAATTACAAAAACAATTTTTACAATTAAAATTGCAGTTTATTAATGCAATTAAAATAACAGCCGAGTAAGAGTGTGGATATATATATATATATATTATATACATATATTTATGTACTTTTTCTTGCGGCTGATTGCAATCAAAAAGGAGGGGGGTGAACATTTACATGTTATAGCAGTTTCATATACAAAATTTCAAAATTCTGAGGCTATTCGTTTTTGAGTTATGCGAGGATACATACATACATACGTACGTACAGACGCCACGAAAAAAAATCTCTTCTGAATCCTTTTTAAACAGTTTTATAATTCGTTTGGGGGGAGGAAGTCTTTTATTCTGTCCTTACGTACAGATGTCACGCAAAAATATCGTTAAATTGCATTCGATAGCGGTCAAAATGGATGTTTTCTTTGAAATATGAAACCCAGAATTTTTCGTGATTACAATACTCCTTTTACTTCGCACAAGAAAGTAAAAAGAGGTATTAATAAATATATACCAATTTCAATTAACATTCAGGAGCTAAAATTTTGAGAGCTAATTTTTTAAAAACTACTAATGCGAATTTTACAAAATTTGCCATTTTGGGCATAACTTGAGTCGTCGAATCGAAATATGGGCAAAAATCTAATTGTCTTTTCAGGAAAAGTTCGATTTTGTGCCGAAGTACCTCAGTTAGAATAATGCTATATATATACAGCTAATACACCTGTATATCCTAAGTCGCGCTTTCGAGACATGAAATACGCATGGATTTTCATGGCATGAAATTTCGTCAATCACCCTAGTAGAACGGGAAAAAATACATAAAAATTCAAAACATCTCCATTAAAAAGTGTAAAATATAGAAAAAACTAAAACACCCATTTCAGTCAAAAACAGTTAAGAAAACAGTTTTAATAGTTTAAAAATAAGAATTTCTAAGCAAAACCAAGCAATCTGAGCAGCGGATAGGAAGACAACGTTTTTGGTGCTAAAAATTTAAAGTTAACTTTTAGTCTTACTGGACAGGTGACGGAGGACGGGGACGCCTGACGTGTGACATAGGCAAACAGGCATGTGTCCCGCGCCCTCCCCTATTTAGAAGCAACAGCTCCCTGGAGCCGCAGGAGGCCGCACCGGGAGCCTGTAAGGATCTTGAAAGTATTGACATGGCCATACAAGGGCAGATGGTTACATAGGATGTTTGCTTGACAGAGGTACATATATATCACATATGAACACATACACGAAAAAAAAAAACTAGCAACACATAAATTACATACATTAGCACATACATAAACGCATAAGTAAACACATAAAGTAAACACGTATGATACATATATAAAACACATATAAAAATACATTTAAGACAGATATAAAACACACTTACGATACAGATAAAACACACAGGAAATGCACATTTATAGTTGATACAATAATATGCGTAAATACATTTATACGCTGCACTAATACACAATAAATACACATAGAGTAAACACATTACAACACACATTATACGAAACATAACAGTACATGATACAAAGTACACACAATACGACATTAAGCAGCATAAAACATATATAGACATTGCTAAGCGCTATATTACTGCTACAGTTACTCTACACACTACATTATTCATACAGTTAGAAAATACAGTAATACACGCCCAGTTGTACAGTATTCGTTGGTACAGTTAAACGTGCGAAGTGACATTATTATAGTACTTACAATCTGCCTGGCGCAGAATGTACACGATATCCACAAGTGTAACACTTGCAGTATACAGCATGCAGCATGTGATGTTGCACAGTTTGTTAAGGCAGAATGCAGTAACTGAGACTATTATGACTAGCACTGTTTTATAATGGGAGGCAAAGGTCTTGACCATAGGCCTTAATGGTGTTGACGATTTTGCACACTGTGTTGATTGCCGCCTTATTTTTAATTAGAAACTTGTGGAAGGCTGGTAAATTCGTGGGTTCCGGGAAATGGTACTGTTCTGTGAGTGGGCACCGGAAGATATAGTGGTCGGGTGTCCCCTCTTCACCACATACACAGTGATCCGTGTTAGAAATAGTGCGTCTGTTGAAGTAGTCCGGGAAGGGACCATGCCCAGTTACAAAGTTAGTAAGTGGAGCAATTGCTATGAGTCTGTCCATTGTCACCGTCGGTAGAAAGCCAGACACTATAATAGTGCACCAACTGACTTAATTCACTACTCTACTAAGAGTTTCAAATGCAAACAAATGGCGGCCTCTTTAGGCTTAGCGCTACTTAAACTTTTTAATTGTTGATAATTCTACTTCTGTTGCGTATAAGTTCACTGAAGGCACAAAAACCTTAATGGAACATAAGAACAACGAAATTCAATCACTTTTAAAGCAAAAAATACCCAGTTTATAAACAAATAAGAATACAAAAACTGAGGTCGCGAAGCCGATAACAGAGTGGCAATATACCGTGTATACCCGAGTATAAGTCGACCCCCCCACTTCGACATAAAACATTTGTAGAAAATAAGAACCCCGCGTATAAGTCAACTCCCCACTTCCGAAATCGATCGAGAAACTTCGAAAAAAATTTTTTAAGTGCTACATTTATTCAAAATCATCTGAGGGGGGAAAAAAGTAAATATACGATAAAAAACATCTTGGTAAATAAACAAAATCAAAATCCTTCAACGTCCGATTCATGGTCAGATTCGCCAAACATTTCATAGAACTCCATTGGCTCGACATCATACATATTTTCAGTCTCGAACTCTGTATTGTTACAATCACTACTAGAGCCTTCATCGTCATTTTCCCTTTCAAAAACAGCATCACCTTCCGTGTGGTCTAGTTCGTTGCTAATACAACATTTTTTAAATGATTTTATAATCATTTCAGAGGGTATTTCGTTCCAAGCATCTTTAACCCAGTGAGCAATTAATGTAATATCGAGCTTTTTAATGTTGCTTCCCTTTGTAAATGTTGGTCGACCGGATCAATATTTTCTATCTAATCCACTCTGCCCAATATTTTCTAACATTTACTGTGAAGGGCTTATTGAGGCAGACATCTAGGGGTTGATTGACGGATGTCAATCCTACCGGAATTACGGCCACAGTCGTTTTTAGGTGTTTTGTCACTTCTTCAGAAAAGTGTCCACGCAAAGAATCGTATACTAAAAGAGAAGGTTTTTTGAAAGCTGCTCCCGGGCTTTTATACCACACATTTTTAAGCCAGTGACTTATTTGATAAGTCGTCCAATTTGAGTGCGGGAAGAAAACAACTGCATTATATGAAGAAATTTTTGAACTTCCTATTCTTTTAATTTTTTATGGCCCCGCGTATAAGTCGACCCCCCACTTTGAAGTCTTTTTTTTGTCCAAAATATCTCGACTTATACGCGGGTATATACGGTATATATATATATATGCTTGGTGCGACCAATTGCAATGAAAAAGGGAGATGCACAGCTACATGTTATAACAGTCTCATATAAAAATTTCGACGTTCTATGGCTACTCGATTTTGAATTATGCAAGATGCATACGTAGATATGTATAAATGTCACGAAAAAATCTTTTCTGAATCCATTTTAAATTGATTCTACAACCTGTTTTGGAAACTATAGCTCTTTATTCTGTCCGTACGTATAGATGTCGCTCAAAAACAACCTTCATGGGGATTGGAGAGCGGTCAAAATATATATTTTCGCTGAACTATTATACACGAAATTGGCTGAGATTACTTCCTTTACTTAATACAAGGAAGTAAAATAAGAATATTTCTTTTTTTAAAAAACGTATGGGGTTGACATCGAATAAAGGCATTCTATAACAGAGACGGAAATAAACCTAATTTCCAGATTATAAACTGCTTCGTTATCAGTCACAAAATATTGGAACATTTTCACAACAATAGCTAAAAAGGGGAGATTTTATACTGTTTTCCAGCACAGCAAAAGAAGCTAACTGATTTTCAGTTTTTTTTTTTACTGTAAATACTTCAAAGAAACAAAGGACATCTTTTATTGAAAAGAATTAAAAGAACAATACCCTAGAAGAGTTTGAGTTTATATGGATAATCGATTCACTACTTTAATATTTACGCCTATTGTATTATTTAATTTCTTTATGTGCCAGTTTTACAAAAGTGTATTTAACAATAGTTTGAAAAAAGTACTTCCTTAAACCAAATCATTATCGCGCCTATCGCAAAATACTATATATTATACTTAACAGAATCAGTACTTGCGATATATCAAGCAAACCGCTGAAAACACAACAGAATTTTAGTATAGGAAATATTAGATTTGAATGTAAACAATATGAAAAAACATTAGTATTCTTTCATATGTATAATAAGTCATTAAAAATATTTTTCTCCTTAAAAACATTTTTGGTCGCAACCGTAGCTGATGCTGGAACAAGAAATTCTCTAATGATTAGAATACGACTGCAATGTTTACGTAATATATGCGCAGCTGTGTTCATATTCTGATTTCCTTCTTGCGAGCAATTACGCAATTTATTGCAACTAATTTATTTCGGGAAAACTACACAAAATATCTATGATATCATGAGCGAAGTTTCATGAAAAACTAACCGCAATTTCAACCGTGTGATTAAAAAAAAAATTATCGCTCTCGTGAGCTACCGTAGCTGTGAATATAAACCAAACAGAAGCAACGATTTAATACTTTTAAAAATCGCTGGTATTTTGTCGCTGATGATGTTCAGGTACAGCTTATTTGTACAAAGTGCGCATATTTGTACTTTTATGTATATAACTATGTTTTGAGGGAAGGCTCAGGCTCCATCTAGGTTAATTGTACAGTTTTTTCCGGATTCTTTAAGAATATCCCATATTTTAAAGCAGTATCTGCATCCCGTTTCAGGATATGTCCCGGAAAACATCTCGCATTCTGAAAATAATCCCATTTGTATATACAGTTGATATGGATTATTTTTAGTTCTGTTCCCTGAGACCAAGATGTTTTTGTGGGAACTTACGACTTTCATAAAAAGAATGGTTTTGTGAACCATTTGAAGAATTTTAAAGGCATAATCTTTTGGAAAGATTGTAGAATGTGAACAGAAAAGATGACTTCAGAAAAAAAAATATTCGTGCAAAAGATGGCTTTCTCGAAACATATTATTCAACGAAATGTTAAATTAAAAAAGCTGATGTAGACACACCATGATTTCCTTGAACAACCTATTAAAAGATACACACTTTTTGCTGCACTTCATTTAAATTTATTTCCTCGTATTTGACTAGAAATATATTCCTTATTCAATCAGTTTAGCTCTTACCTCGCGGCAGGGCAAAAATACATGAAAATTAAAAATATCTTCTAAGGTTTTAGTTTAAACTAACAAAGTTTTATTTTAATTTGCCCTTTTCTATCTGTTCTTATTTCAACTTCCCGTTAGAATACGCGCGCGTTTCAGCTTTGTGCTAAGTTAAAGTGGAGCCAAGTTGCTATTTAAACGGTAGGTAGGAACTTCTCAGTGTGAGAGAGCTTTTAGTCTCAGACCACTGCTACTCTGTTCGACGTTCGCCTGACTAGCTAGTATTTAAATTCTAAGCCTTAGTGCTGTTACGCTATTACTTATTGAAGTAAATCTAATTGCGCTAGCAACTGTTATTTACTTTCTATTTAATTTTAGTTTAAATTACCTGATTGTTCAGTTTAGACCCAAGTGCGGTCATTATTTTCTGTACCCCTCCCGAGTTGGGAAGTGTCTGTAAATAATTGTGGTTTAATAAAAGAGGATTTTAAATCCTTCTTACCTGCAGTTCTTCTACCACTTAACCACAGTTTTCTACCACAGAACATAGCTGCATTCAGCTCCCTGTTCAAGATCAGGACTTAGCGTTTCACGAAGATGTTCACCAAGAATATGCACCGAACACTCAGTCCTGACAATGTTCATTAAAAATTGCGAAATACAGAAAAAATGTAAAACACCAAATACAGTTAAAGACAGTTTTAAGAAAAACAATTTTTATAATTAAAATTAGAGTTCGTACCCAAAAACAAGCAATTTGGCCAGCAGACAGGAAAACAATTTCGGAGCACCGCGCATAAAATTGAAAGTTAACTTCTGGTCCCACTGGGTAAGAAGACACTGAAATTCATGCACCAATTAATTAATTCACTGTTCTAGTAAGAGTGCAAATGTAAACAAATGACTCCTTTATTAGGACTAGAGACAATTAAACATTTAAATTGTTGATAATTCCACCACAGTTGCACGCATATTAACTAAAGTCATAAAAACCTTAACCGGAACATAAGAGCAACATAACTCAATCATTTTTAAAGCAAAAAATGCACAATTTACCAACATATAAGAATAAAAAAAACTGAGTTCACCGAAATGAGTAACCGAGTGGGAATCCGTTTAGATTAAGTCTTTTCACTAAAGTTTTATAATTTCATTTACGCTTTCAATTCTGTGGATAGTGTTTGTTCTCTTTGTTTAAAGGTAAAATTTTGATTTAAAATTTTCGCTAAACTATTTTATTATTTCACTTACATTTTCAATTCTTTGAATAGAATTCTCTTTATTTAAAAGTAAAAATTTTGATTAGAACTTACTTTGTTTCTTCCTTGCTTTGGGAAGGAACCAGAATTTTCGGGTGAACTATTATAATTAAAATACATCAAAGTGGTTCCTCGGCTAAGTCTGAATTAGGAAAAGCAAAGAATTTTGTAGAAGAGCGATTTCAATTGATTTTATTGTTCCTCCTCCTGACGAAGTGGCATTGGAGTTGATTAAATTCCTCTTCTATTATGTTTTTTTTTTCTTTAAATTTCATTGATTTTTTTAATTGGGCTATTGCTTGTGGGAAGTATTTTGCTTTTAACTTTATTAAATCCTTTTCTGAATTTGTAGGGTTTTCTGAAATTTATTACTTATGAATTTCAAATTTTGATCTTTCTGAAAAATTGGTTCTAAATTTCTTACTTTATGTCTTTACTGATGAATTTTTCAACAGCATAATGCGCAGAAATCAACCTAGGCACGAAACTGAGCTCACCGAGCCGAATAATAGAGTGGGAATATATGTATGTATATAGATTTGATGCAGCCGATTTCAACGAAAGTACGTACAGATGTCGTGAAAATATCTAAAGTCAGAAAATATCTTTGAATGAAATCTCCCATCATGAAAATATTCACGATATTGATAATGTCATGAAAATATCTTTGAATAAAATCTTCAGTCATGAAATATCATGAAAATATTCTTGATATTGATATGGTCTGAAAATATCTTTGAATGTGGCATGAAAATATCTTTCATACAAGGAAATAAAAAGATACGTGATATCTGGAAAATTAAACAATTATCTGAGTATTAAAGCTGAAACTGAGGGAAATGGGGCTTAGATTTTGCCCCAATCAGAACTACTACGCTTCTCTCAAATATACATAATATTTTATAACCCAATTTCGCTCAATGGGAGTAACTGCAACAACACATCGTATATTTCGATAATAACTGCGGCGAAACTTCTCACGGCAGCCGCCTTTAATTATGAACAATACTTCTAAGAACATAAATAAATTTTGGTTTTGAACATCACCAGTTGTCATATACTCTAATGAGGCTATTTCACAAATAACAGAGACCGTTGAATCAATTTAAATGGTTTTATTGTAAAATATAAACAACTGAGAAAAATCTCAGATAAATATACAGGGTGTTTATAAAGTCCCGGACCCATTTTGATGTTTAATAACTCATAAAATAATGAAGATATAAACAAGTTTATGGCATTTATTGATGGAATAATTTACATATTTTCCTTTTCAGGTTTGAATATCTTTACTTTTGTAAATATCGTCTGCGCGTATGGTTAATTTCAGATAATTTAATTTTCCAGTCTAAATATCTGTACTTTTCTAAATATGGTCTGCTTATTAATTATAATTGTGATCTGAAAACCCCCATGAATACCGTGAAGCACAAAGGAATTCCCCAAAAGTTAATGTGTGGTGTGGACTAATGCACGACCGAGTCATTGGGCCTTTCGTTTATACAGAAAAGACGGTCTCATCAGTCGTATACTTAGACATGTTGGAAAACTTCGTATTTCCACAACTAGAAGAGCTTCAGCCACACGTCTTTTTGCAGCAAGATGGTGCACCACCTCATTGGGGTACCATCGTTCGTAGTTTTTTGAATGACCATTTTAGAGGAAGATGGATTGGGCGAGGAGGTCCAATTCCTAGGCCACCCAGATCACCTGATATAATGCCGCTGGACTTTTTCCTTTGGGGATTTGTAAAGGACAACGTTTACAGGAGGAGAGTGTCGAACATGGATGACCTAAAAGCCAGAATGACAACCGCAATAGCCTCTGTGGATGCCGACGTGCTTGCCAGTACCTGGCGTGAAAATGAATATCGATTCGATATTCTCCGTGCGACGAAGGGGGCACACGTGGAAGTTCATTGAGAAGAGTCATGAAACTTTTTGAGTCTATTTAACCATTTATGTTATTAATTTTAATCTATCTTTATTATTTTATGAGTTATTAAACATCAAAATGGGTCCGGAACTTTATAAACACCCTGTATTACTTTTCTTTTTTTTAAATAATAAGCTTATGTTTCAAACAAAGTTCTCTTCGCCAACGAAACATCGAAAATGTTTTGTTCTACATTGTCTTCAGAAAAAATCTAGTCACTTAACAATACGGAATATTTAGTAATTACATATTTAACAATAAGATATTAAGCGTACATGCGCCTAACAGAATGCAAAATCATACTACAGGTATCATTGTAATATTGTCATTGTATCATAGTGTAAGGTCATTGTAATATTCAAAATGATTTAAATTCTGATTAATTTTCTAAATCCGCCGCGGAATGTTTAGTAAATTTATGACATTTGATTAAGTGTTACTAAAATCTTGTCGTTACTAAGAACTGATGTTGATTACTTTCTTTATGTCTTATTTCGTCATGCAATCCCTCAGTCTAGAGGTTTATGTAAATTTTATAGCAAGCGGCTTTAGTTAAAGTTACGATGAAATTGCTACCAGGGTAATTCTTAGTTGGTAATCTCTAATCTTCGTTGCTGCTGCTTGCTTACAAAGCCACTCATCCAAGTACGTAGAAGTGAATATTTGACTTCGCGTAAATATTTTAAGACTTGTGCCAACCAGGTGACAGGTTGTAGTTTCCCTAACTGGAATTTGTAATCTATCCCTTTCCAGCAGCAGCGTAATGGCAGACCGCACATTCAGTTGAACAATGTTAAACGAATTACGCACACTGCGCATGCCCAGAAGAGAATTTGGGGCAATTACGACTTTGGCGTAAATTTAAAAGAAGATAAATATGGTATATGGTTGATGTTCTGTTATCTGGACGTAAACAGTTCCAGGTTTTAAAACTTGTTAAATTGTACGTTGCTTCATTACTTAGGTGTAAATATCAATTGTAAACTCCCCAAATTTTCGTTTAAGAAGGATTACAAAACAGGAAACATGACATGATGTTGTTTATTGATTGTACTTCTGAGGAAGAAAAGCAATCGATTATTTACCATGCGTTCCATTCATAAATACTTTAACAACTTAAAGGAATATATCTAGTTTAAATTACTGAATGAAAGCCAAAGAAATTATTACAAATAACTGATATTAAATGTAATGTTTATGAACAAAATAAACCAAAATGAAATGAAACAGAAGCAAGTGCAATAAGCACTCCGTAGTATTGCAATCGTAAAGAGTCGTTAAGGGCTACATGACGAACAGGCTTGTGTAGAGTTGTTTATTTTTATTCGCCAGTATTTTCTCCCATGCCAACGGTACACTATTGAGCATGCGCAGTAAGCGAAATTCGTTAACATTGATCAACTCAATGTGCGGTTTGCCATTACGCTTTCCAGCAAGTAGCTGTCAAACAACATCTTGAGTTGAAACAAGATGCTTGTTTTATATTATTTCAATAGCATATATCCTATAAATTGTGAGGAATAAGATTTTACATTAATCTTTATTTTTAGAGTTAGACCTTGTGACAGATTTTAGAGTTGGAATTACCTAATCGTTACCAAATGTTATATTCAAATACTATGATAAATCTAAAACGATATATAAAAGAAATTAAACAAACGAAAAAAAAATCTGATGTGTACACCACGTGACTTCCTTGTACGGAATATTACATTACCTGCATTATTGCCTGCCTTTCATTTAAACTTATTGGATTGAATTAAATCGACTTCGTCGATAACGCATAAACCGAAATAGAATAAATGCACTCTTTAAAATTCACTATATTTGTTTACCGTAGCGAAACTCTGGCACTATGATCACTTAACAGCGTTACATCTCATTCATTTTATGACTCAGAATGCACAAAAATTAAGTATATTACCTGGAGAATTACCTAATCCTTGCCAAAGTTACATTCAAATACTATGATAAATCTAAAACGATGTATAAAAGAAATTAAGCAAACAAACAAACAAAAAAAAAAGTTTTTCATTGACGACTCGGTATTTCTTTTTCAATTAAGTGCTCCCTTTGCGACAAGGTAAAAATACATAAAAACTCAAAATAGCTATATTAAAAACTACGAAGTAAATCTTAAACACTTATTTCCTCGAATAAATTCCAGAAAGGATTAAGCATGATTTAATTCGCAATAATAAAAGAAGGCTTTATCTTTGTTGTTGAGAAGCTTAATTTCTCTAGACTGGAAACAAATACACTATTCTTCTAAGTTTCAAATATAAATAAATATGGCTGCTATCATAACCAAAAATTTGGCTTAGCCGCACTTAAACAACTTTTAAATTGTTGATAATTCTACAAATCTTTCTTGCGAATTAACTAAGGGCATAAAAACCTTAACCGGAAGATAAGAACAACATAATTCAATATTTTTTAAAACAAAAAATGCACAATTTACCAACATATAAGAATAAAAAAAACTGAGCTCACTGAGCCGAGTAACAGAGGGGATAAATGTATACATATATTCATATACGATTACAACCAAAATAGGAGGTGCACATCTATATGTTACAGTAGCCCTATATACAAAATTTAAACGTTGTGAGGTTATGGGAGATACATGCATACATACGCAGGTACGTGTTAATTGAATTTGTTATACATTTATTATTATTTCTCTATTTATTAAACTTAATTGATTCCTTCTTTCACAATTCGAAATTTAGGTTCGAGCCAAATAAAATTAGCAGATTTTTTAAAATTTTGTTTTAAAATTTGTATTTTTTAGCATTTTTTATAAATTATTCACAAATTATTTTGAATTATAGCTTATATAATTCTTACCATCACCTTGAAGTAGAGGTATTTCTAGGTATATTTCTAGGAGTTTTTTTATTCAAAATTTCACAATATATACATGAATTTATACACTGGCGCGTTTTGAAATAAATATTATGGGCTATAATAACGCCAAATGTGGTTTACGCACATTGTTATAATTATTTTAGAGTATTTTCCCCCCTACTGGCAGATTGTGAACAGTTTCAGTTTGTAACACAGTCCATTAATCTATACTAAGGCCAGAACTGGTGGTCTCTTTATTATGGAGGCACTCAATAGGAGGACCAGCTTTGCCTCCTACGAAGGGACGGACAATTACAGCCATGCCTTCTCCGGGATTCGAACCCAGGCCTTTGGTATCCTAGCCGGCTCCCTTGATCACTATACCATGTGGGCGGCATTTCAAAGAATAAACGATGCACATTTTTTTTTTCGCTCGTGCAAAATAAAAGGAAAAGAAAATAGGTTACTATAAACTAAGAATTTATTCAAGTAAACTATTCTTGGCTCAAGCTGAAAAAGTGTGCCAAGATTAATTTTTAAATTTCTTGTTAAGTTTCTCATCAAACTTTTCAAAATTTAATATTTAGGCATATCTTATGCCGTAGAATCAAAATACGGAGAAAAGATCGATTTATGGTTTTAGAAAAGTCCGATTTTGTGTCAAAATATCTGTGTTAGAACAATGCTACATATAATATAATACATATCCTAAGTCGTAATTTCGAGACATTAAAAACGCGAATTAAATTTCGTCAATTGGCCCAGTAGAACGAAAGATATAGAATTGTCCCCTTTTTTTCGTTCAAAATGTACAAGCACTTTAAATCAGACACTTTTAAAGATTACAATGCTTTCTTCGCTATTCGATAGATATATAACAGACTGGGGACAGTATTTTCTGTTCATATGAAACACCTATTTCCTCAAATTTCATTAGAGATATATTTCTCATTCAATTAATTCAGTTCTCACTTGACGGCAAGGCAAAAATAATAAAAACTCAAAATATCTTCATTAAAAATTGAAAAATATAGAAAAACATAAAACACCAAATACAGTTAAAAAAATTAATTTTTACAATTAAAATTGCAGTTTATTAATGTAATTAAAATAATAGTTGAGTAGGAGGGTGGATATATATATATATATGTATATATATATACTAAAAATTATAAAAAGAAAACTCTCCATATTACATCTCCAAGCAACGGAAATTCAATTTAAAAACATTATTGAAAAGGTATTTTTCCGAATTTAAAAAATAATAATAGAATTTTCAGTACTCCTTGCTTTAAACACAGTGAAGGAAAAACTAAATCGCAAAAATACCAAAATCAAAAGTAAACTTTTTAAGTATTGAAAAACCAGTTATTGTTATTGATAGCAGATTAATCGACTTATCAAGGAGATAAACCAATCTACCATCAATTAACAGTAACCACGTATATTTATGTACTTTTTCTTGCTGCTAATTGCAAGCAAAAAGGGGAGTGAAACATTTACATGTTACAGCAGTCCCATATACAAAATTTGAAAGTTCTGAGGCTATTCGTTTTTGAGTTATGCGAGGATACATAAATACATACTTACGTACAGACGCCACGAAAAAATCTTTTCAGAATCCACTTTAAATCAGTTTTATAATTCGTTTTGGGAAAAAGAGCCCTTTTATCTGTCCTTACGTACAGATGTTACGCAAAGCATCGTTAATTGAATTCGATAGCGGTCAAAATGGATATTTTCGTTGAAATATGGTACCCGGAATTTTTCGTGATTACAATACTTCCTTTACTACATACAAGGAAGTAAAAACAAGCGTTCTTAATGTTTCTTTAGTGAGGGCTTCGAAACAGGAAAATTCGTATGTAAATGGTTAATTTGTGTAAATGCAATTAAATGCTCATAAAAGTTTAAATACTAACCAGCTAATAGGAAAGCTGAGTAGTCTGGGTGGAAAACGATACGCTATTCCAGAGGTATAAAAAAGAAAAGAAAGGATAAAAAAAATCCTGCTACTTTGTGAATGATAATTAAAAATAAATAAACAAATAAATAACCCCTTCCAAAACATCTGGAAGGGTTCAGATTTAAGTTTAATACGATTATCAGTAGAGATTATCAACAGAGATGGCCTAGGCGGAATAACGAAACATTTTATAGAATATAAGATGAATATGGCTTTAGACTAACACGGGAAAGTTATATATCTTCTCTGCATTTAAAGAATGCAAAAACAAGCAGTTTAACGTGTCAGGACTGCGTGTTCTATGCATACTCTTGGCGAACATATTCGTGAGGTAGTTGAAGTCCTGATCTTGAACAGGGAGCTGAATGCAGCTATGTTCTGCGGTAGAATACTGTGGTTAAGTGATAGAATAACTGCACGTAAGAAGGATTTAAAATCTTCTTTTATTAAACCACAATTATGTACAGCCACTTCCCAACTCGGAAGGGATAACGGAAAATAATGACCGCACTTGGGTCTAACTTGAACAATCAAATAAATTAAACTAAAGTTAAGTAGAAATTAAATCGTTGTTGCTCACAGAGCTATAAACGCGAGGTTGGCCTCTAAATGATCAATGGTGCGTAGCAAGATTTAGTTAATACTAACGCACTTAGATTATTTCAAGAGAGGTGAGAGACCCTCGGATCCATCCCCTGGGGGGCTCTCCATCAAAACTGGGAGCGGAACTGAATGAAGTCGTACTGTCAGCTGTATGGTGCCCAAGGTATTTGTCAACGACAGTCGCACTCTTGCCTCCTTGCCATGATGAACTTCATGAGTTTGTTCTGACATCAGACATCCGATATTACTCACAACAACAACAAATGCACTTTTATTTAAATCAATCAGATTAAATAGCAAAAAAGTAATATCTTTAAGAACTGCACCTATTGCTCTTAAATATTTTAGTTTGTTAATTGATAGCGAGCAGATTAAATATGAAATAATATCTTATTTTTTTCCGAATGGCAACAGACTCGAATGAAAGTGAAACAACGTTAAATTGAAAAGATGTAAAATCGCGTTTCAAGTCTAATAGCCCTTTAAGCTTTTGAATAATAATAATAATAATAACAATAATAATAATTAAATTCAACATTCCTTAAAAGTTTATCTTCGTTAATCAGGATTCATTACCTTCACATTTGCAAGATCCTTTTAATAGGGATGAAAAACATTGTTAACTTTCACAAATGTCCCTTTCAAAAGTGAAAGATACATTTGACAGCCAATTTGTTAAAAATATAGCAAGTGTCTCTTAAAAATAAACTAAGTAAATCGTAATTTTTATTACCCCTAAGAGCATTAAAGATGATAGTCATTAAAAATAAGCACTCAAACGCACGCGACATTCTTTTGTCGTATAATTTGGAATAGATGGTTATCCATGGGATGTTCCAGTTGTGTAAGTGAGTCATTTGTTTTCTTCGTGTAAAAGTTGTATCCCTACAGCAAATATTCAGCGAGCCTTTGTTACGAAAGCTTTAATTTAAGATTGTGTACAGCAGAATTTTGCAGATTCGGTTGTTGATTATTAAAATTAGAAAGGAAATATCAAAAAGGGAGTTTAAAAAATTGGGCAAAATAAGACCTAATTTATGATCTGTAAAAATTCATTAGAATAATGTCCGTGACAGGTTAAGTAGCGAGAATTATTTATGTATTGTGCACAGGAAAGTAAGCTAGATTTTACAGTCGTGTCTCTGTAATGATTGATAATTATAAATCATAAACGGGGAAAACTTCGTCGGTGGTTATGTAATTAAAGTGCCATTTGATGTTTCGGCGCTGTTTTTCTTATAATCTTATAATCAACCTTTAAAAAAAAGTTTTATTAAAAAAAATGCAGTTCGTCGTTGCAAAAAATTTAATGAGAAGGATTATATTAAATAGCTGAAGATTCAAATAGTCATTCTCAATAAATAAAAGGATTATCAACTTGTGCAGAGAAAGGGAACTGAAGAACACATTTCATAACAGAGCTAACAAAAATCAATTACCATAGCTCAGAGCAAATGGGTGGGTGCATTAGCATGCTGGACTGCCACCATATAAAAATTAAAGTGTTCCTTGCATGCAGAAACTTTTCTTAATTACGAAATTATGAAAACTGTCCATAAATACAAATAAAATAAACGTGGAAACGTGTTTAGCTACACGCTTTTGTGAAGTCTTTTTTAGCCCAAAGGGGCAATTTGCCCAAAAGGGTATTAATTTTGTTTTGGAATTTTGCGTTCGTTCACTATAAACGGCGAATCACTTTTTAAATTGCTGCTACCAAATATTAGAGCTCTCTATTATACTTAAAGAAATTAAATAATGAAGAATCTGCATGAATGTGTGTATGGTTCTCGCTCTGTGATAAAACGACGGTACCTAGAGCCATCCAATTTTGAATAACGTACGTCTCCATCCGAATATGGCACCTGGAAGACCAAATTTGGAATCTGGATTTTTTTTTATTATGTATTTCATATTTTGTAAAACTTTAACGAATTTTTGATTAACAAACTCAACGATTTCAAAGCTAGGTATGAACACTGTACGGAAAAACAAAATTTTTATCTCCAGCGCGCGAGACTGTGTATCGGAAGTTCTGAAGATAGGCTCTTTTTTAAATTATTTTGCGATATTGCTGTTGAATTTGAATATTATGGTTTAAGTCTGACGAATATGATATTTAATAAATAAAGGTAACACACAAAACGTTAAAAAAAGGCCCCTGTGGACGTAATATAAAATCTGAAAACTTTCAAATCTTTTAGTCCAAAGGGGCTCTGTCGCTGAAGGACTATTGCTTTCGTTTTGCGATTTTGCTTCGGAAACATTAAAAATCTGAAACACTTTTCAAACTGTTGCCACAAAATATTGCAGCCCTGTATTATATTTAAAGAAATTAAATAATGAACAATCTGTATAAATGTATGTATATTTCTCCAAATGTGATAAAACAACGGTACCTAGAGCCATGCAATTTTGAATAACGTACGTTTGCACACGAATATGCGCATCTGGAAGCCCGAATTTCGAATTTGTTTTATTATCTATTTCATAGCACGCGAAACTGTGTATAAGACATTCTAAAGATATACTGATTTTAAAATTAATTTGTGATATCGCTGTTGAACTGAATTTAATTGTTTAAGTGCGAGGAACATGATATTTAATAAAGAAAGGTAACACACAAAACGTTAAAAAACGCCCCTTTGGACGTAATTTAAAGTCTGATACCTTTCGGATTTTTTTAAAAATTTTATTTTATGTTTCCCCCCTGGAGCAGCAAACATGAAAAATTAGTGAAGTCCTTGCGAGTAATCGAAATATGAATCTTCTGACTGCTAGCCAGACGTACTACCAGTTATTCCGTAACAGAAAAAATGGGAGTAAGGCTATAATACATTATGATTTTAGATAGTTCCTAAAGAGTATGTATGTTGAATTTCACAGCAAACGTTCTTGATCATATGGACTAGAGTCGTATGGCTGCTGAAAAATGATTAAATTTTAATCAAAATTTTCAAAGAGAAATTTAAGTGAATTGAATGCAATAATTTTTTTGCAAGTCACTTCCTTCCATTTCTTTCCATTATACTTTCAAATTTTGTTAATGTTTTGTGTTTGTAAAATAAAAGGGGCTCGGGCGATGCTTTTAAAGAAACGGCGAAATTATGCAGCGAGTAGCCGAATTTCTAGGCTTGAGCGGGAAAAAAATGACTGAATTTTTTAAACATTCTCACTAATGGTATGTAAAACTTTCGTAATAAATTGAGACGTTTATTTAATGCTTACTTTAGCTATATAAAAGTGCATTTTCATTCATTAATTAATTTTTTTTTTTGTTCATTCTTCGCTGTAACCCGAATTTGGCTTACCGGCTTAACGCCGGTCCTATTTAGGCTGGTTGAGAAAGAAAGAGTCTATCATATAGTACAGGAACAGAATTTTTATTGAGTCATGCTTTGTTTTTTTCTTTTAGAAAAACATTCTTTTATAATTCTCTTCAACTGAAATCGTACTCCATTGTACAACTGCTAACACTGTCGTATAAATTCAGTTCATTTTCCATTAGAAAACTGTTTTATTTCGAAAGCATTGCAAGTCATTCTTATTTATATATAATGACTATATGTTAAGTTTTAAAACTAATCCGTAACTAAATATATCTGTATATTTTTTAACTAATAAGCGCCCGTCAACTAGTGTGGAGTGCTTTATAATTTTCTTTTCGAATTTTTATTTTAATGCGGAACACTGGGAGTTTGACTCATGGAACATTGAAAATTCGCGGAACGCATTTTGAAAACCACTGATTTATAGTATGCTCTTTATGCTCTGAATACGGTTTAATTTATGTAATCAAACGACCTTATTCTTCAAATTAAACTGTTTGAAATTTAGGTAAATTTTAATAGTATTTTTTTCTGTTAATTATGATATAGAATACTCCACTTTCCTGTAAATATTGGTACAACTTTGATATACCCCCCCCAAAATTACGCGCCAAATCTGGCACTCCCTACGGACTTTTTAGGGTTGCTGTTTCTTATTTTGGTGTTGCCAATTTAGGTTTTTTCAGCTTTTAGGTTTTTGCTGTTGCCAAATTTAGTATTTTCTTGTATTTTGTACCATTTTTTGAGTTTTTTTTTTTTAAGTTTTGTGGCAACAATTTTTGGATTTCATATATGTTTTACCGCCATTTCATTCATTCGCCGTTTCTTTGTGAAGTGATCGAGCGGATTTCTGACTTGCTGCATTTTGCTGCAAATCTGGTTGTATTTTCCAATTATATTTTTTTTCTATTAATTATTTTTATCTTTTAGCTTTCAATATGCCTACTGTATACAGTGTTGTTGAAAAGTTGCAGGGAATTTTGAGTCGGAAAATTGATAGTTGTGCTTCATTTTCGTCGGGTAGGCCAGGTATTGTTAATTGTTTATTTTTGCATCATTTGGCTCAGGATATGCAGATGTTAATTGATTTTTTGATGGAGGTTGGATTGTTGAAGGCTGCAGTGTGTAAGAAATGTGGATCTGGTATGTGTCATTTATTTGTATTTTTTATGTATTCATTGTATTTTTTAGGTATTCTTTTTTTTGTATTTAATGATTCCGTATTTTTTATGTATTAATTATTTGTATTTAGCGAGAATCCATCTTGGCGAGAAAAAAAAGGCGCCCAAAACAGGAATTTTGCTTGGCGAGGAAAAAAAGTCGCCAAATTTCCGTTTGGAAGAGGTATATTAAAGTAGTTCCTAAATATTTTTCATTTCACCGGGATTAATCGTAAATCTGAGACCGTTCCCAGTACTATCCCAGTTAATCTGTAATTCACTGTGTCGGCAGTTTACATGGAAAACAAAGTCATATATTAAATCAAGCTCGGGAATATATTATAACAAATTTATTCCAATGCCACCTAGTTAACGCAGTGATTTAGCAACTAGTTAACTCAACACTTAATAAAACCGTGTTGAATTAACTAGTTAAGCAAATAAAAGTTAACGTTATAAATTTTGATACCCATCCTTCGAGTCCGTCTTCAGAAATTCACGTTTCGGATGCTGAGAGTGCGAAAACTTTTCATCCGTGTCGGGAAGGTGTGGCAGCCAACATTTGATGTCCAGAAGGCTCTCACAACTGTCAGAATCCAGAGTTTATGACACACGAATGCGCTATGCCATTGGTCGCTGTCACCGAACAAAGCAGTTGCCACCACAAACACAAAGAAGCGTGTGTCATATATCGTTTTAGTGGCAGAGTCTTTTGTCCAATGGCTATGGTGCGTAACTCCAATTTGCTGACATCGCTGCCGCAGATTGTGTCATAGCAGGATCCACAATCATTCGACTATTGTTTTTCCTTAAATTTATGATGATTCATGTTTTTAAAATAGTATGTTATCTTGTTAACGAAGATATAGAAGTACAAAATGCCAGATAAGTACATCGAAATTCTAGACAAAATCGGGAAATGGCAAGAAACTGCATTAAATTCGGTATATAGTAATGAAGATTAGAAGTGATAAGATTTTTTTCGGTGCTAATTATGAAATCGTTCGAAAGTTTGCGAAGTTAAATATTACTTCGCTGGATTTTTTTTTTTTTTTGCTTTACTTATTGTTCGGAAGAGATATAAAAATCCAAATTAAGGAATCTTTTGAACGTTTGTAATGCTACATATAACTTTTGAATTCATTATTCTGCTTTTTTCTGTTTTAAGAAGGGGGGGGGAATGTGCATTTACAGGCTCTAGTGACGATGAAATTTTTTGTAAAACCAAAAGAGAAATCTAAAAAATAATAGCGGTAGTATTAAAAAACAATTTTTTGGCTTGTTACAAAATGTAAAATTTTATAACATTTTTGCTTTGATTTCAAATTAAGTTACCAGATTTGGAACAAACGAACATTTAATTTATATATATATATATACATCTGAATCAATTTCCTTCGATCTTTTACACGTACTAAATCCTTATTTCGAATCCAATAGTGGTCGATTAAAATTTAATGCCTCCGATTAGTTTTATATTCTTAACGTAAACTTTCTCCATGCATTTCACTCACGACTCTTAATTTCGCTAGATAAAAATCAAGACTGATAAGCAGGAAGTAAATCTTCAGGATTTCATTATGTATTAATTTTTTAATTTTTCAGAAACTTGTTAATAAGGAATTGTTTACATTTCGAAGTTGGTCACTAAGTTTTGAAGGCCTTCCTGTATTAGATTCAGCGTCATTCCGATTAGTTATATTTTTAGCTTTGAATTCGGGATTACTTATTAAATCTTCCAGTAGAAGACAAAGTAAATAAATAAATAAATAAATAAATCTGAAAGGTTTCAATTTTAAATTACTTCCAAAGAGGCATTTTTTCAGCATTTTGTGTGGTACTTTTATTAGTTCAAAGGGATTTAGTCTCGAAGGACTATTACTTTCGTTTTGGGCGTTTTGCGTTGTTTCACAAAAAACGGCGTATCACTTTTCAATTTAGTCCTTATGTTTCTTTGTTAGTTATTTTATTGTATTTATTATTTTTTTCTTGACGTAGCTTTCTCTTCAAAAATCGTCTGCGTTGCACGGGAAAATAAAAAGGAATTTTAATTACAATTCTAAATAAATAGCCAAATAAATGTGAAATTCGTAACAATATTCTCTAAAACTTTAACGAATTTTTCATTAACAAACTCAAAGATTTCAAAGCCAGCAATACCAAAAATTTCTAAAATTCTCAATTTAAAATTATTTTGCGATATTGTTGTTGAACTGAATTTTATGGTTTAAGTGCGAAGAACATGGTATTTAATAAATAAAGGTAACACACACAGTGTTAAATAAACGCCCCTTTGGACGTAATAATAATCTGAAACCTTTCAGATTTTTTTTTAAAATTATTTATTAAATATCATGTTCTTTGTACTTAAACCATATAATTCATTCAACAGCAATATCGCAAATTAATTTTAAAATGAGTATATCTTTAGAATTTCTGATACACAGTACCGCGCGCTGGAGATAAAAAAGTTTTTTTTTTCCCTGTAGAATGCTGCCATTGCTCGCTTTTAAATCGTTTCAGTTTGTTTATCAAAAATTCTTTAAAGTTTTACAAAATATGAAATAGATAATAAACAAATTCCAGATTTCAAATTTGGGGTTCCAGATGCCCATATTTGCAGCAGAATTACGTCATTCAAAATTAGATGTCTCTAGGTATCGTCGTTTTATCCCAATGCTAGAAACATACATACATTTATGCACATTCTTCACTATTTAATTTCTTTAAATATAATACAGGGCTGCAATATTTGGTGGCAACAGTTTGAAAAGTGATACAGACTTTTAATGTTTCCGACGCAAAATCGCAAAACGAAAACAATAGTCCTTCAGAGACAAAGCCCCTTTGAACTAAAAAGAAAGCTTTTAGGTATTTCAGATATTTAAGGCCAAAGGAACTTTTTTTTAACGTTTTGGGCGTTACCTTTCTTTATTAAATATACATATATTCGTACTGTGAAAAAACAACGAAAACTAGAAACACCAAATTTTGAATAACGTAGTCCTCCACTCGAATATGGGTGTCTGGAAGCCCAAATTTGGAATTTGTTTTATTATGGATTTCATATTTTATAAAACTTAACTAATTTTTGATTAACAAACTCAACGATTTCAAAGCGAGCCATTACAACGTTGTACAAAAAAAAAAAAAAAAAAAAAAAAAAAAAGAATTATGCCTAGTTGTTTATCTAGTAATATCAGAAATTCTAAAGATACGCTGCTTTTAAGTTATTTTGTGATATTGCTGTTGAACTGAATTTTTTGGTTTAAATACGAAGAACATGGTATTTAATCAATAAAGGTAACACAGAAAATGTTAAAAAAATGTCCCTTTACGCGTAATATATAATCTGAACGCTTTCAGTTTTTTTTTTTTTTTAAATTTGTTTTATTTTCCTGTTATAATTTCAGCTGGGTTTTAGGCGGCAGTAAATTTACACTATACCGGTAGAAGAAGAAAGAAACAGGAAGCAAGGCCGGAGCCTGAATTTCCTCATAGGTATGCATTAGGTATAGCCAGACCTTGCTTTCTATTAAGGTTTCGCACCAATTTTGAGCAAGAACGATGGTAGTACGAGAGTCTCCCACCCGTCTTCCCCTACCATCAACCTCTCAGAGGACTTTCCGCTCGCAGCGTATTTTAAATGTCTCCTTGTCGCACAGACACTATACACTTACACACACAAATTCATGCCTTCTCCTGAATTAAAATCCTGGCCCATCCGAACGGCAGTGAATGTCACTAACTGCTATAGCGGCTCGGCGGAATTTACTGTAAGAGGGAGAAAAGAACTACTTAGTTTAAAAAGAAACAAATTGCTCTACAGCAATTTCTTTTTATTATTATCAAATCTGACCTTTTATAAGATTGAGAACTATTTAAATGCGATTATATTTCTCCCAAATTAACCACTCACATGAAGAAGTTTCCTGTTCAGAATATGCATAAGGAAAAACGTAAATGAAGCTTACGACTAAAAACGTCAAATTTATTTATGTCTCTCGATAATCTGAAACACAAATTTTATTTATTTTATTTTGATTTCATGAACTATAAATAAGAAGTACAGATAACTTTTAATAAAAATAACTCACTTATGGGAAAGAATGGGATGTCATGTGAACCAGTGAAGCACCAGTGAAGGATGAATATATCTCACTCAACTTTTATATTTCAAGGAAAGTTAACAGCGCTCGCGCTATTGACCAAAATGGAAAAACCTCCATTATCCGGTTATTTTTGCTTTTTTTTTTTCCATTCTACGGTCGAAAAAAAAATTTTTTTATCCTCTTTCTAAAAATAATCTTCTTTTACAACAGCTGAAAGCGTGAAATCAAGGTAATTTATGTCTCCCACTACCTGCTTTAAGAGATCCATAAATAATACCATTTTTGTGTATTACTTGTAAGTAGACTATATGTTTTAGAATTTATGTTTTGTCTGATGTAAGATGAGTTCATCAAATAATTTTGCACAAGGGGAAAAAAAAGGAATTAGCAATCTAAATTGAACCGACATTTAAAGCGATACTCAGCAAAATCCAATTTCGAGACCTTTTCGGTAAAAAAATAAATAAATCTCTTCTTCTCTACATATAATAAAACAAAGAGTCTGTGTGTATCTTTCGTTCGTGTTGCGAGTAAGCTAATAGACCCAGGGCCACGAAATTTGGTACATAGGTGTATCTACACAAGAGCCAGTGCACCTCGAAGCGATTTTTTCGAAATTCGAATTCGAATTTTTTTTATTTTATGTTTTGTGACCAAATCGCGTCATTTTGAGACATAATGGGCTACAGGAAAGCGAGATTTCATTTTTACATCGTCGTGAAGCATAGACACTTAGCTATTTTACGAACTTAAAATAAATTTCGTATTTCAATAAATCGATTAAATACGAATTTATTTAGGAAGGTGAGCTTAACACCTTTTCGGCGGAATTTTTTTTAAAAAAACTTATTTTAAAAATTGTGCAGTTTATTTTCCTTTGATTTTTGGACGCGTTGAACTTTAATCCTTTCGACTCCTTTTAAAAAAGGAATTTTGAAAAAATAATAATATTTTGTATTCTTTTAAAATTTTTTAAATGAAGCTTCCGAATACACTTCTCACATCTCAGATATTTTAAAATGTAGTTTTGGCAACACTTTCTTATTGTTATTGATAGATTTTTGATAAAATTGCATCATTTTGAATAGTTTCATTCTTTTAAAAATTTCGGTTTGGCGACAATTTTTCATCGTATTTCTTATGTTACTGTTTTTAAGAGACCGAAAAGTTTAAGAAATTAAAAAGTTGTTTCTTTTTGCAACGGTAAATTGTTTAATTACTTTATTAGGATAATTAACATTTGTATCGAGGAATATTGCTTATTTCCTTGTAATATTATGTTTTAATTATATATAATTTTAATTATAAAAAAGTTTTGCATGATATTTTTTAATCTGTTTAAGTTCTTAATATGTTTATACCATTTCAGTTCTTAAGATTTTGCAAGGGGAAGTTGGTTAATTTATTTATTAGGATAATTAATATTTGTATTAAGGGATATTGCTTATTTCGCTGTATGCTTTTTATATGTAATGCCTTTTTAACTGAATTTTTTTTCTGTTGTTGTTTGTTTCTTTTTCGATAAAATTGTTCTGCAGAGTAAAATTCTGTGCAGTTTTCAAATTTAATGTTTGATGTTTGTTCTCTTTAGGCATTTTTCTGGTACACTTAAAAGCCAGACAAAGGCTGGCCGCGCAGCGGCTACTAAATAAATAAATAAAGCTTTCAGATTTTATATTACGCCCCACAGGGCTTTTTTTAACGTTTTGAGTGTCACCTTTATTTATTAACTGTCATATTTTTCGCACTTAAACCGCATAAAATTCGATTCAACAGCAATATCACAAAATATTTAAAAACAACCTGTCTTTAGAATTTCCGATACATAGTCTCGCTCGCTAGACATAAAAAATTTATTTCCTGTGCAATGTTGCCATTGCTTGCTTTGAAATCGTTGAGTTTGTTCATCAAAAATTCCTTAGTTTCACAAAATATGAAATAGATAGTAAAACAGATTCAAAATTCGAAATTCGGGTCTCCAGGTACCTGTGTTCGGGTGGAGGATCATGTTATTCAAAATTGTATGTCTGTGGATACCGTCCTTCTTTCACAATGCGAGAAACATACATACATTCATGCAGATTCTTCATTATTTAATTTCTTTAAATATAATACAGAAGAATAATATTTCGTTGCAACAATTTGAAAAGTGAAATGGACATTTATAGCGGAACAACGGAAAATGCTGTTTCGAAACTAATAGCCCTTCTGGAGTACCGTCCTTTTGGGCTAAAAAAGAAAGAAAGAAAATTTGAGTATTTTGAACAAATATGATTGGTTTAATTCAGTGTTTCCCGAAATTTTGTTCTGGATGGAACTTTGAAATAATTTTTTCTAATCTCAGGCCGTCTCCGGAAAAAAATCTTATTTTACAGTTAGTGATATTTTGAACTGGTCAGTGAGCTTTAGATATAATAATTAAATAACTATTGGAAAAAGAATGTTTAAGAAAAAGAATTTTTGTTTTTCACTCTCCAGTTTATCAGATTAATTTTTAGCCCAAAAGGGCGTTAATTCGAATTGGCTATTAGTCTCGAAACGGCGTTTTGCGTCAGTTCACTCTGAACGGCGTATCATTTTTCATATTGTTGCCACCAAACGTTATCGCCCTGTATTATTTTTAAAGAAGCGAAATAAGGAAGAAACTGCATGTGTGCATGTATGTTCCTCGCATTGTGTAAAAAGGACAGTTACCACTTTAACAAAATGCTTGACAGGGGAAACACACATTTCTCATTCCATAATTATTGTATATTTTTATTTGTATATATCATATTAATGTAGCAGCATTATAAAACATCAAACAAATGAAAGAGGATACTTAGACTAACATTTTTAATGCCGTTTATATCAGTCAGAAATTTAACTTACCTTTTTTAAATAAACTGATTACATGATACTAACAAATATAAAATTGAACAAAATCTAAATTAGCTAAATATAAGTTTCACCATGATAAAACAATCTTTAATGATTTTTTGCAAAAAGCATTGATATTTAAATTTGAGTACAGCACACTTTGTTAAGAATCAAATTTACTCAGTGTTTGATATTCTAAACATTATGTAATGAAATAAGTGTTATACTTTTAACTCCTTAGGACAGTTTTTCCCTGTAAAATTAAAGTTTCAAATTAATTGTAAAATAATTAATCATTAATTTTGCTGACAATTTTTATATTGCTAGTCTTAGTAACTGTTACAAGGTTAAGCTAACAAAAGCAAACAAACATAAATTTATCCCTTAAGTCATAATGAATAAAAAAATACAAATTACAAAACCCAACAAGACGTTTACAAATAAATATTCAATAAAATAACTGATTTTTTTTAAATGCAATGGAATATTTCCTAAAATATAAATACAGTCAAATACCAAAAATCCACCGACCTTAAATCCGCCAACTCCTGAATTCCGCTAACTCCTGAAATCCGCACTGCCTCTCAAAATATAAACATTGAATTTATAGGTTCCAGAAACCGCAGAATGGAGAATGAAACACCGAAAAATATTTATCCAATAATAACATCATAATTACCGAATAATAATGATGTGTTAGTGGCAGAAATATCTTAGCCCAGAAGAGGTTTTCAGTATGGATGATGTGTTCAGATGAGCCAACACTGGCATATCAGATAACAGACGATGAAATCGTTGGCTCTGTTTTGAACTCGCCACAACAAGAAAACGATTCGGACACCGACACAGATAATGAATTTGATAGGAGTGAGAAAATATCTTGAAAAATACTTAAAATATTTAGAACAACAGAGCTGTGTCACAGAGCAAGAGATTATGACCCTGTAGAATTAAAAAAAAAAAAAACTTTCTCTAGAGTTTCAAAAGTTTTAAAACAAACGTTT
>KK118863.1:1273-14353 GCA_000611955.2 Stegodyphus mimosarum
GGTAATTAACTGTATTGTAGTTTAGTAAACAACTGTTTGCTACAGTGATTTACTAAATTCATTTTTGCAAACTAACACTTTAAATAAATTATTTGTTTTTCCGAAGGACATTTTCTTATGCCATGTAAATGAACGGTAGCTTCAATTGATTTAAAACATAAAATGCATGTTTACGAAATTTATTGCATTCTTTGTAGTCACTTTGAAATGAAATATTGAAAGTAGTATTAAGTCTTTAAGTGTAACGTAATTTTTAGAATAGAAATTTATTTTTTTTGCATTTAAATTTTCCAGTTACATATATATTCTATTTTGCTGTACATACCTAAAATGCGGACATGTAAAAATTTGATATAAAAATGGCATTTTCACTTTTAATTATAACATGCAGAAAAATTTTGCATATATTTATATAAAAAATATGAGATTAAAATAAGTGCATTTTACGAAAAATGCAGTAAAAGGGTATTGAAGATTTATGCAAATTTTTTATCAAAAATGTGCATTTATACACAGTAAAGAGGAGAAGACATCGAACTATATTTTTACGCTAAATTAAAATTAATTATCGAACTAAATTCATTCGCATATGCAAAGAAAACATAGGGGAGATTTAGGTCAATTACTATCAAATATATACGTTTTTGTACCGTAAAATATGGGGAATATCTACGTTAATTTATATCAAATATATACGTATATATACAGTAACAAATCGCAAATATATACGTTTTTGTACCGTAAAAATACGAGGAATATATACGTTTATATACAGTAAAAAATCGGGGAGATTTACGTAAATTTTTACTAAATATATACGCTTATGTGAAGCAAAAAATTGGAGAGATTTACGTATATGCTATAAATATACGTAAATTTTTAGTAGAAATATACGTAAATCCCTGATATTTACGTATATTATACGTAAAAGTTACGAATGAACAGCAGTCTCTGGCGTAAATATACCTAAATTTTACGTAAAACTTACGTATATTATAACGTAAAAATATACGTAAATATCTAGTAATTGGGACTGGACACTTTTTATGATATTTTTACGTTCAGCTTGAACGTTTTTTATACGAAGGACCATTCGTAATTTGCACGTATTTTTCTCGTGCAATTTACGAATGCATGCTGCCTGGGTCATTGCAAAAATCTGAAGCTCTTTAAAATGGGGCTTTTCAGTATCTGGAAACCTCCGCCTCGCAAGATGGCCAGTAATTAGTTTCATTGATTTTGTTGCGAGAGGTCTTAACTTCGTTATCGATCAACTAATCGAGCAATGTTTTCTTCTGTAAAACAACAAACAGAAGACAGAGTTTCTACTCTAGAGCAACAAATCGATTACAGACTTTCTACTGTCGTTTATGAAGTTGACAGCTTTAAGAAATTCATAGCGACAGCAGGAAGCAATTCTAACTGTTTTAAATTTTTAGCCATGCCTTTAAAGCTGCCCACTTACGATGAAAAGACCTCCTGGAAAATGGATAAAACTCAGTTCTCTGTAATGGAGGACGCAAATGGATGGGGTTCCTAACCTAAGGCCTGCCATCTCGCCCCTTCTCTGAGAGCAGACGCAGCGGATATCCTTCAAAGTCAGCTCGAAAACCAGAGGCTACATTTCAAAGCTCTATCCGGCGTGTCGGAGCTGCGCTTTGGCGAGCAGTGTTTAAACGACTGTATCAGGCTTCAGTTAAAAAGCTGTCTCATCTTGCGTTTTCGGACTGCACATCAGAAACAAGAGGAATCCTGCCCCTACTGTACTTCATCGACGGCATCCGGGATCCTGAGATATAAAAGGCCTTGCGAATCGCAGATGTCAAAAATCTAAAAAGGGCTTTAGTGTACGCCGTGAAATTCGAGTAGCCCAGCAAGCAACTCGTAGAGAGCGCAACCCAATCAGAGCTGCTCAAGTCCAGGAGTCAGCTGATCAAGTGGACTGCTCGTCTAGACGATTTAACGAGGCACATCAATGCCTTGCGACAGAGACAAGAAATCGACACTAAAGTGCTGATACTGCGATGCTGAAGACCACATACGAATGAAATGCAGAAATCCCCCAGGTACGGAAGCTAAGACCACTCTCAACAAAATCAATGAAACTAATTACTGGCCATCTTGCGAGGCGGAGATTGCAGATACTGAAAAGCCCCATTTTAAAGAGCTTCAGATTTTTGCAATGAGTGACGGCAGTAATCGACTCTTCATCGTAGGTCATATAAATGGAGTTTCTTGCAATATACGGATACAGAAGCCAATGTTACCATTATCCGAAAAGATTTGTCTCTAAAATTGGAAGATCAACTCATTTGGACGCCTCTCTCCATTACCCTCCAGACTGTGTTCGGTTATAGAATCGATATCAGTGGAAAATTGAAATTAAATACCATATTTGGGATTGCCGCTTACCATCACACGGCATATGTAGCAAACATTACAGACCCTTATATACTCGGATTATACTTTTTAAGGAAATACAATTGTTTCTTGGACTTTAAAGTTAACGAACTGTATTCTGCGTCTGACGACATAACCGCATTCGGAATTAAAGATGAAGAAGTTAAATACGTTCACTAAATAATAGTTCAGACGATATCACAGTCCCAATACGAACAAAAGTTTCACTACTCGAACCCATAACAGAAAAGAGAAATTTCCAGAGTGGCATAATTGAACATCCTAAGAACTGCTACACCCTGCGAGGAGAACTAGTAGCCTCGTCGACTTATCGAAGACCGTCATCCCAGTGAGAGTCACCAACGTAAATGACAAGGCGAAATTTATTAGTAAAGGCGAAGTGATTGCAGAATGCAATCAAATTACTCGTTAAACGATCCAATAATCCGCCAATCTCTGTGTCTTCGGAGAGCCTAACATCGGAGTTATCGTAGAATGTACACTAAGCGATGAAGAGAAGAGGGCTGCTGAATCTATCATTCGAGAATTTCAAGATGTTTTCTCCAGCACATCTTCTGATATAGGTGAAACCAGTTTGACTCAGCATAGAATTGATACGAGAGATAATCCATCAATCAAGTAACATCCTGGACGACTACCGATTGTTAAACAGAAGAAACTAAGAAAATTTCTAAAGGCCACACAGGAAAGCGATGTTTTCGAGTCTGGCTCAAGTCCTTGGGTCTCTCTTATCGTCCTGGTACGAAAGAAAGATAGTTAGACTAGATTTTGTGGCGGTTGAACAAGGCTACGAACAAAGACAGCTACCCTCTTCCTAAAATTAACGGCATTCTGGCCACACTTTCTGGAAGTGAGTGGTTTTCGACTCTTGATTTAAACAGTGGATACTGGAAGGAAGAAGTACATCCTGATGAATGAGAAAAGAAGGCATTTACTACAGGACAAGGACTATGGCAGTTAAGGTGATGACGTATGGATTATGTAATGCGCCGGCAACGTTCGAACGCCTTATGGAAACAGTGCTGAGAGGTCTTTCCTACGAAGCTTGTCTTATACATTAGGATGACATCATCATCGTCGAGAAAAGTTTTGAAAAATATTTATAAAACATTAGAAAGCTGGTTCAGAAATTGAAGGAAGCCAGTCTAAAATTAAGTCTTCCCAAATGTAAATTATTCAGGCCAGAATTGACTTACCTCGGACATGTCATTTCTCCCGAAAGTGTGTGTACAGATCCAAAAAATGTGTCGGCAGTTAAAGATTGGAGATTGCCCGAAAATACCCATCAGCTGAAAAGTTTTCTGGAGCTTTGCACCTACTATAGGAGACTTGGGAAAGACTTTTCTCCCATCGTAAGACCCACTTCACAAACTGACTAACAACAAACAAATTCTCGTGGACCAAGAATGTGAGGACACATTTTACAAACTGAAGAAGGCGACAATCTCGACGTATCCATAGCTCGACAAATCATTTATTCTCAACACGAATACAAGCAATGAGAGTGACGTTGCTGTTTTCTTGGAAGAAATAAAGTCAAGAATGTGTCGTAGCATATTGGAGCAAGTATCCATATAAACTGGAAAGGAACTATTGTGTCACCAGAAAAGAGTTGCTCGCCATAGTTAAAGCTGTAAAACATTTTCGCCATTATCTCTATGAGAGAAAATTCTTGCTCTGCGCAAATTACGCAACATTGATCTAGCTATTAAATTTCAAGAATCCCGAAGGCCAAATACCTGGTAGGACGTCTAATTACAACTTGAAAATCGTCTTAACCAAATCATAGTGTCGAAGAAGTCAGAAAAGACCAATTGGAAGGTGGCGACATTAAACCCATAGCTGACTTAATGGGATATTAAAATAGGAAACCTACCCATCAGGACATTTCGATCTATATTCCAAAGACAAAACAATACTGGGCTCTCTGGAACTCACTCAATATTCGAAACGGCGTGTTTTACTAAAGTTCGGAATCACATTACGGAAGGATTTTCCGATGGCAGCCGATACACCCAAGATCTTGGACGTCCATAGCCACTCAAAAAGAAGGCCACTTCGAAATAATGAAGACTTTGCATAGCGTTCGAGAGCGCTTCTACTGCAGTAATGCAAAGGCTGACGTTCAAAAGTGATGCCAATCATATGATGCTTCTGCGGGTCGCAAAGGACCAAATAAACACAGCCAAGGGAAGCTGTAACATTACAATATAAGAGCACCTTTTCAACGCATTGCCTCTGATATCCTGTAGGACCTCTGCCACGATCTGCTAATGGCAAAAAATACATCCGTGTTGTCACTTACTGGCGTGAGGTGGCCTGAGTCGTAGTCTATCCATGATCAAGGGCCTGTGACAGTAGAAGAGGAAATGATACAGCATTGGATTTCCAGGTTTGGAATGCCTCTACAGTTACATTCTGATTAAGGGAGGAATTTTATCTCAGCTGTAATTAAAGAACTCTTAAGCTACTCGGCATCGACAAGACCAAAACGACACCTTTACATCCCTAGTCAGATAGCATGGTAGAAAGGTTTAATAAAACCATTCATAAGAAGCTCTCGCTGATGATTTCCAGAAACCAACAGGACTGGGACCAGAAGTTATCCCTGTTCTTACTAACCTATCGCAGGGCTGTCCACGAGACTACTCGCTATTCCCCATTCCAGATACTCTTCAGTCATCACCTTCGTCTGCCTAGTGATCTGTTATTTGGTTGCACTTCGAATGCTCTTTCATCGCTAGAGGAGTACATTCAAGATCTCCAGGCACCGTTTGAAGTGATACACAATTTTGATCGAGAGCGAGTTGACGACGGAGAAAATGAAGATTATGAACAACAGTATAGCTACAGGACATTGATTCAACGAAGGTGACAAAGGTGTGGTTATGGAATCCAGTTTGACGGAAAGGACTTCCCCTAAACTACATTCACCCTGTTACCTAGTCCTAAACAGGCTGAACGACATCATAGTTCGGATTTGTCAGTCAGTTATTGATTTAGTATTTGATTTGTTGTATGTTATTTATTGAAATACTGTTTTAGTATTGCACTGATTTGCCTAGTGAAATTACATCTGGAATTGTAGTATTTTTTGTATAATATAACATGAAATGCTTGAAAGACACGAAGCTCTGCCGGAAAAATAGGAATACAATGGTAAGTTTATTTAACATTGAGTAAATGGCTATCTTGCTAAATTGGAGAGATATTGCCAAGATGACGATGGTTTCCGTGACGAATTTCTTGTCGCCACATTTTGCGATCAAGTGCACCGTGATTCTCTCATCTAGCCAAAGGTGAATTTACACAGAATGCACTTAGATTGCAAAGTACAGGTTAAAATAATATTAATTAAAAGTTAATAACATAATAATTTAATTAAATACTAAAAATAATTTATTAATTAACAAAAAAATTACTAAAACATAATAAAAAGGAAAATTTAAAAAATATATAAATGAAATTAACAAAATAATTTATTGTAAATATTATTATTCAAAATAATATCATCGTAAAATCAAAAACCTGCAATAAAATTTTAGAAAGATCACTGGACTTAGGCCACAAGATTCAGTATTGGTACTGATGTTGCTGAGATATAATCAGGCAAAATTTCCATTAGTGATCCTTGTAAGCACATGTAAATTTCTTCCTTGAAAATAACAGCTTGCATGTGCAGATAATAACAAAAGGGTAATTACTTTCTGATAAAAATGTGTAAATTCAGATAAATATAATTTATAAAAAATTACCTGAAAAATTCCATTAAATTTTAATTTCAGAATTGTGTTCCTGGAGTGCAATAAACCGTCTGTACTTTTTCTAGAGCTTTACAACAATATTTTTTATCTAAACAAATACAGCGAACATGGTTAGGAAATAATTTGTGATTTTAGTCCTCGGACAGATGACAGGCCATGCAGACTGCTGTTAATTTATGCATATATAAGAGCATAAAATAAATGACCATAATAGCATCGAAAAAATCTTACTGTTTTAAAATCCTGTTGTTCTAAATGATCTGACTCATGAAATGTTTCCTTTTCTAAAAGGTTTGTTAAATCCTGAATAGTTGATTTCCATAATTTGTTATAAGTCCTAGGAATAAAATAAAGATAGATAAAAATCTGTGCTTAAAACACAAAGATTTTCATTTACTTGATTTTGCAAAATTGAGAAACAAAATAAATTTCACTTTCAGTGATCTTTAGTATCATATACATGAAACTAAGAATATTGTTTAATATTAATGAAATATAGCATGAATTATAATAAAAGAAGATATTTTATATAATAAATTTTATCAATTTTTTTTTCACAAAATATGGTACTCTCCTAGCAAAATTTTAAAAATGGAAGCCACAAGGTAGAGGATAATTACAGTAAAATATGGAATAGATTTAAACATAGAACATTTCTTATAAATGAAAGAAATAAAAATTTGTTCACCTAACTGATTTCAAGAGTTGGAAATTAAAATGCATATTTTATTCTTATAAAATATGTAAATGAAATTAAAATTAACATTTTCCCCTTGTTCAATATATGCAGATTTTATTTAAGCACATAATGATTCAAAATATTGCTTACAAAATTACCTTCAGATATACTTATGAGATGTGCAAGAGATATAAATAAATTTCATACATAGACCTGAGTCTGATCTACATGTTATTTCATTATACATACATACACATATATATATGCTTATATATATATATCAAAAACATACCCCTATGTTTTTGAATTTTGAAAAAATGCTTTTAATTCAATAAAAATCAGGAACTTTCAACTATCAAAAATGATTTTGTAGGAATCTTTAATGCAACAAGGAGAAAGACTTTTAATAATAGGCCCTGAAGGTCTATTGAAAGAGTATTGTTACATCAGTTTTTTTCATTTAATTTTCACTTTTAGGACATTCACCCGAAATTAGGCTTTTTCATTAACATTTACTACCTTAGAATTATATTACATTTGGATGGCCTCATTTCCACATTCTGCATGGCCACATTTTCTTCACATCAATTAAATTTGATTTTTTTGAACATGTTCATGTTTTTTTAACACACGCATGCACGCACGCACACACACAGGACAAAATCTGGAAAAGTGTTAATTACATCCATTAAGTATTAATTAAAAAAATAGATGGTATAGATTAAATGTCATAACTGTGCAAAAAAATGCTTTGGTAATTATAATCAAATTTCACAAGCCAAGAAGAGATGCTTTGGTCTTGAATCTGCTTTGAAAATATTTAAGACTCATGGCAACAAGGGTTTGAATTCAGTAATATAGCATAGAAAGAAGGCTTAAGATAGATAATCAAAAGAGAAATAATTACAGGACAATTTATATTTTTAGAGGTACTTTTAAAAAGTATCTCAAATTTTACTCACACTTTTAGGAAACTTATAAGAATATAAATGCTGCTGTTTGTGAAATATTTTTAAAAATACCTAAGCTCAGAGATATTAACCTCTTTTATTAAACTGAAGATCTTTACCTGTATCAAATTTTATTAACCACTTTTACCATTGTGAGATTCAAGAAACATCAAGTGATATAAATTCATATTTTAAAACATTCAAATCCCATAATTAATTTCTTCTTATTTTTAAAACAAAACTGATAGAGTTGAAAAAGTAGTGTTCACTCAATTTGACTGATAGTGTTCACTCAATTTATTCATTGTAAAGGAAAGCTTCATTAGAACCACATATAATAAAGTTTTCAAGTATTCAGAAAGGAAAAAAATTAAAAACTTATTAAACTAAAGTTGCTTTTATTTTCTTCTGTTTATTTTTTATTTATAAGACTTGCATAAGTGACTTTGTAAAAGCTCTTGAAGAATACTTTAGCAATATAATAAGTGATGAGATATATTATTATAATTTTATGAAAATATTCCAACTCTCAAAATATTTCTAATAATGAAAAAAGGAAGATTTTGGATTGCAAGCCTATCACTGCTATTAAAAGTTTTCAGATTGGTTGATCCATTTGCAGTTTGCAATATATAAAAGATGGAATGGGATAATATCCAAATTAAAACACAGAGTTACGGGACCATTACAGATTAAAATTGGTATTTTATTTTACATACTTTTATCTTATATATTCCCAAGAAATACGAATTGTTTTATAATGAGTAAATAACTATTTAAGAATAATTTCATGAATATGTACTATAAAGATTTTAATTATTTTATTGAATATGATAATTTAATGAAATTACAAGAGAACTGGGATTCTGAAATATGGACAGTTTCCACGATATTTGGAGAAAAAGATCTGAAAAACTTGCATTTTGAGAGAAAAAGAATTTTTGCAAACCTTTAAACTGGGTTATCATTTTGTTCTTTATATTGCATAACACAATATTTGTATATCATTTGAAGTTTATCAAATGACAGAGTTAATAAAAGGATGGCATAAAGTGTAACTAAAAGCTATGTCCTTGATGAGAATTTTCTCCTTTCTTATTTTTGTCATTCAATTGCATATATTGTATAGAATGTTTATCTCTATTTGTTTACACTCTACTGCTTATCTCTAACACGGCTTTTCTGTTGCTAAGCCTTTTTCTGTTTGAAAAGGGGAGGAATAGGTATGATAAACTTACATATTCCTTGTTAAGTAAAATTCTAATTTTAATTTGCAATAGCGCCTTAACTCTTCCCTTTAATCTGGATATTTTCTCCTCCAGTCCTAAAAATAATAAATATCTCTAAACTTTTCCAAATTAATCCATGTCATATGATCTTGCATATTGCTGCTGATGTAGGCACTTACATAAATGCTTCAGCCAATCACAAACATCAAAATTGATATTAACATTGGAAACCATTACCTTTTGATTGATTTTTTCTCACCCTTCCTTCTGAATGCATCACATTACTGTTTTACTTTCCATCTAACTAACACGCTGCCACTCACCTCTCTATTTCATCCACTGTAATGTTATAAATGTAATGTAAAAAGGCACGAAATATGATGAAGAATGGGCACAGATTACACATGTAATTAACAATGTTTCATAATTAATGTGCTTGGTAAAAATTGTTTGTCCCAGAAATACAGTGTGTTGAATTGTCATAATAGCTACATTTGTTTGCAAGCTCCATTGGTTTATTATGCATTTATAAGTATTCGCCATCCACAATCTCAACCACAGTTGAAATTACATGTGTCTTCCCAATTTAAGTCATTACATATGTATACTTCTTTTTTACCCAACTAGTCAATTCTTCTTCTGAAACATTTGCTTAGAATAGCCATTCATTTAAATATTTCATTATGGAGAGTACTGTCCAGTATCACCATAGGGGATAGATTAATATTACACGTGCAAGGAGACACACACACACACAGAAAAAAAAAAAAAAACTTTACACAGGTTCAAAATCTGCAACCTGCAGTTCAGACTAGCAGTTAACTTCCAGAAATTATTATACCATCCAGGATCACACAGAATAAATAAAACTACAATATTTGACATAATGGCAAGTATTTTTCTTTTGCTTTTTGTATCTGCTTATAATTTCTAAGTTAAGATCTGGAGAAACAAATGTTTAACTTGAAGTATATTGTTGCTCAAAAAACACTTGAAGAAAAAATATGGTACAAGAATTTTTTAAAATAACTATCCAAATTAAAATGAAAATTTAATATAAAAGTTTAAAATGATAAATCATTATTTCAGCTATGATTTTACTTCGAAAACAGAAACTTACTTATTGGTCATAATAAACGTTCCTAAAAGAAAAAAAAATTACTTAATTAAAAACAATAAATATTTCATAAATAATGAAATTATTAATGTTTCAAAGAAAGAATTAAAAATGATTTAACAGTGGACTCTGTAAGCAAATTATTTAATGGAAAATTTTATGAATTCCATCTACAATTTATTATAAAATTGACAGTTTTTTTTAATAAAAAGGGGGGCAGCAAAAAAAAATATTTTTGTTCCTCCTCTACAATTAAGAGGCAGCAAAATATAGTAAAGCAGTTAGTGATACTGAAACTATAATAGGAGAAATTGGACATAATCATCTGGCAAGGAAGCTCAGTATGACTATCTGTTAAACAGAATGAAAAAATTTACGGTACAGCTTGAGTATAGGACCCCATTAGCGATTTTCAGCTTGGTGCACTTTTCGAACGGTATTTTTCTGGTAACTCAGCGAATTCTAGAATACTCCATTTCAGCAACCCTGTCTGTATTTTCACTAAATCTTGCAAGGAGCAAAATATTGATGTATTCCACAAATTTCTAGAAATTGTAAGGGGCATAAACTGGGCAGAGTATAGGATTTCTTTGTAAATTTACCATGACTTTGTACACTTTACTAAATTTCCAGCATTTCTTTACTTTATTTTTAATGTTTACATGTATTCTGAACTTCTGTTTTCAGTTTTACAACTTAAAACTTGCATTTTCAACATTACTGCTTAAAATATGCCTCCATGTACTTGTGTATTTTCAAACGTTTCTTTCTTTTTAATTTAAACATGCATTCTTAACTCCTATTTTAATGTTTTTAATTTAAACATGTATTCTGAACTCCTATTTTCAATTTTACAACTTAAAATTTTTATTTTCCATATAACTGCTAAAAATATGCCTCCACTTATTTATTTATTTTCAGTTTTACTATTTAAATATATATTCTAAATTTATGTTTAAAATTTTTCTTGCTAAAATGTGCATTCTAACTTCTATTTTCAATTTTAACTACTTTTCTAAGGCTAAACTTGTATTTTCAATATTACTATTTAAAATATGCCCCAACTTACTTATGTACCTTCAAATTTGCTGTTTAAACATATATTCTAAAATTTTTTTCTAGTTAAAACGTGTTTTCTAACTTGTATTTTCAATTTTAACTGCTTTTCCATGGCTTGGCGACATTTTTCGGTCGCCAAGCCAAAAAATCGCCAATGCGGTCCTATACTCAAGTTGTACCAAATTTACATAGCAAAGATATGAAAGAGATATAATATTGAGAGATAAGAAAAAAGAAAAAAAAAAAAAAAAAAACGGATAATGATCCCATATGTCTGCACAGGAGCACATATTAATAAAAAATGAAAAACTAGAAATCCAGTGGGCATATCATTAATTTATACTGATAGATTTATTATACTGACAATCAACAAGATCTTTGATAACTACCACAGAGTATAATGATACTCTGTACATTATACTCCATGATAACCACAAAGGAGTGATATTTACATGTTGCCAATTTTATTTTCCTAGATAACAATGTGTCTGTCATTAGCTATGAATTTAGTTATTTCTATATAGAAGATCAAGATGACACAGTTTAATAAAACATTTTTTTGAATGAAACTAAAACAGATGGCGAGAACAAAGAGCTGAACATATGAAGGTATACTAATGCTGTACATTGAAGGTATATTAATGCTGAAATCATCTGTCATCTATAATATATTTGAAAATCTTATTATTAGTAAATCTGAGGCCTATACTTAATAATAAAAAACAAAGATTGCTTATTTCTGCACAATATTCACATTATAGCTTGGTAACAACCCTAGTATAAAAGATATAATGATTTTTTTTTATTATTGAAAAGTCCCCCCCCCGGAACAGCTATGATTGTTTTTGGTTAGGTTTTTAAAATTTTTTATTGTTGGATTTTAGATTATCGACTTTAAAAGCAACATTATGGCAACTGATTTCAATTTTGATAGATTTTTATAAATAAAGAGCACTGACTTTGATATTATGCTTGCCGTACTTTCTAAATTTCGTACTGCAGTTTGAAAGTACTGCTTCTACTAATCGGGATCAAACTACTGATCTCAAATGGGAAGATCCAGATGCTGGAAAAACAAACAATTTAACATTTTTTATGAGAAAGAAGCGAAATACTGTAGAAGTTTGCATACAATTTGCAGGAAGTAACAGTTACCATAGTAACCAAAAGCCGTAGCGTTGCCATTATTTTTTGATATTTCAGATATTCATTCACGGACTTATCACTATTTATTTGTCAGTCAAAATTATTCCCGTCAATTTTTCTCCCTTTAATTGCTTCCTTCCTGTTCTTCAAAAATAGTATCCTTAGTTAATGCCTGAATCAGTAAATTCTTTGATGAATCTTACTACTGGTGTGTTTCCCAGATTTGATAAACTAACCTAAAATAAATCAGTTATTTCGCTAGTCTAGCGTATGCTTTAATTATGGAAAATATTTTCTTTAAATACGAGACTCAACAGATTCATTAATCTTCAGATGGTGTTAATTTTACGACCTTGACATTCGTGCAGGAAGATTAAATGTCTTGGCCGAAATCCATTTAATGCATATTTAAGCTGTCGGGTGCTTCTTTGCTTAGACGCTTTGGTTTTATGTTGACAGAAGCGTCTGTAGTTAACCGGTGTACATTCGTGTGAATCAGTCGGTGCTGATTTTGGTGTTAACCAATTTTGTGTGTGACTGATTAGAATGCTATTCATAGATTGGCAGCTTGAAAATATCGTAAACATCAGTGAATTTATTTATTTTAAATGAATTGAAGGTTTTCAAATTGTTTCCACTTGAATGAAACTGCTGTTTCAGATCTGATGCTAAAAGTAAATGATAATATAGCATTATTTTATTTGTAAATATATAT
>KK118863.1:14363-33205 GCA_000611955.2 Stegodyphus mimosarum
GTTATTACTTCAGTTATTGAGACATTTATAATAGTAAGTTACCAGTTTAATTTAATAAAAAATTGTTTCTCTGCATAATTATTTCGTTTATCGAGATATTTAGTTACTAGGTTACCAGGTAGTCTATAACCAGTTCCTCATTTCTGCTTGACTTTGTGAATGTTGTTGACTTATTGGAAGACAGTTCTCTTCGTAAGTTTATAATATTCATAACAGAAATAGTAGAACTGAAGGAGGACGTATTTTATTATTGCACCATATCAAATATAATAAACTAGATATTGTATTATTCAGTCAGCATGCCATATTATGCTGTTGTAGAGTGAATTTCGAATCCATATATATATTTTCAGTGATAGCAGGATTTTATATCATTTGAAATTGATGTTTGAATGCCTCAGATTCGGTTAGTTTTGTTTTCAGTTACTTTCAGCACAATTCGTTTGCTGTGCCGAGACAGACGACGTTTCGGAAATTTATCAAGTAGGAGAGAGAATTTATCAATGTTTCTAAAATGAAATTTCTGTTAATCTTTATTTATCTCTATAAATGAAATTTTAAATCATAAAATTCATGAACAGTGCTATGGAAAAAAAGTGCTCTGTATAGAACTGTGGAAAAAAAAATTACAAAAAAAAAAAATATTCACAAATTCATCTTTTTTTCATTCGTTGTCCTTTTACGTTTGTTTTCATAGACACTGTACTTGTGTGTGGTTTAATTAGTTTAAGCTTCTAATGTCTAATTTTCTTGATAATAAATTTTAATTTTATTGAGTAATTGTTTTTTTGACTACATCAGAACATTACAGCACTACAAGGAAAAATTGAATCTGTAACTTTTAATTTTTTTTCACGAGTAGAGTATTTGATTTTAATCACAATATTTATAGAAAGTTAAAATAAATAAATAAAAAAACTTTATCAAATAACAGTGTCAAATTTGTGTCATTGGAATATCTGATTTATTTTCATGAAATTGTTATAATAATGTTTTGCATATCCAACACTCTTAACGGTATTTGTGATTTGTTCATATTGTTAGTTTTTTTTTTTAATAATTTTGATTAAACTTTCAATAAAAATTTTTCTTTGCATAATTACCTCAGTTGTCGCTACATTTATAATTGTAAGTTATCAAGTTAATTTAATAAAAAATCGCTTTTCTGCATAATTACCTTGATTACTGAGATATTTGTAATAGTCAGTTACAAGGTTACCAGATAGACTAAATCTATGTGAATATAACCGGTTCCTTATTTCTTCCTTGACTTATAAATGCTGTCGAGTTGTCCATATTGCACTAAATGGAGGATGTTTAACTTGTTTCCTCCCCTCCTTTTTTTTTTTTTTTTTTTTTGTTTTTTTATAGTCTCCTTCTATGGAAGGAGTTTTTTTATTTACTGTATTTGTTTTTGAATTCCAGAAGCAAAATTACTTGTTCTAAAATATTACCTTAGAAGCACAAATTGCCTACGCCTCTATTCTACATTATGTTGTAGATTTCTGAATCATGTGTGACACCCATATCTAACTATGATTCACAGTAATCATCTTTGTTGTATCCCATCAGAAATGTCATAATACTGCTGGCATATTTGATTTTGTGCTACTCTGAAATTATCTTTGATAGGATCCAGAAAGAACAAGCCCATTTAAGGTAATGAAACTCATATGCATATTTGTAGCATTTATTAAAAATAAAAGTAGGTATTTTTGTAATTATAATTTTAATGAAGTAAAAATAATGTAACAGTGACATGTATACATATATATATATATAACGTATTTGTTTACATAAACTTTTTATGTAATATGTAATAACTTTAATAATAATAACTTTTTATGTATTTGTTTACATAAACTTCTTATGTAACACACATTGCATTTACACAAATTTTTTATGTATTTATTTAAATAAAAAAGTAAAAGACCAAGTATATATAAATATTACTTAAACAAACAAAAATCTAAAAGTTCATGGTTTTAATTTTTAAATTTTATCTAAAATGTCGTCATAATTAATTGAGACATTGCATCTAATTCAGTACATAATAATGAAAATTCACTGTTTTTATTTGGGTGCATGTTATTTCATAAATAATTTTTATGCCCTTTAAAATTTAAAATGAGTGTTCAGCACCTGTGTTTAAAGTAGGCATTGTCAAAAATATTTCTGAATTTATCTACATATTCAGAAAAGTAGGCTGCAATGCATTGTATACAAATACAACCATATTTTTAATTGAAGAATTTTTACCATTTTCAATCTTTGTTATTATTGAATATTGCTTATTAAAAATTAGCTGCTTTGACTGTTGAAAAACATAACTTTCAACAATAGCAATAATAAAAGAAATTATTAACATAATATATATTTACAACTATAATTGTTTGCTGTAATACAATTTTGTGATTTTACTACTTTTCATTGTTACAGATAGCCACAAGGGAGTAGCAACTATAAAATGACTATTCAGTGGACAGTTATAGCAACATTCTTATATTTAGAACTTTTATTCATATTCCTTTTGTTATTGCCATTTATATCACCAAAGATGTGAGTATTAATTTTTAATATGATACTGTTTTGAAAAACTTCATTTTTCTTTCTGAAATTAAGTTGTGCTGATATAAATGCATGTCATTTTCATTTATGAAAAAAAAAACAACAACTTCCAATTATCTAATAAGAGGGGTATGCTATTGTAAAATCACTCTTTTTGACTGCATTCCACATAATTTTAAGAGTCTATAAAAGCAGTGCATTTTTAAAGCTTAATTTGCTGTTGTCTTAAGTAATATTTAAACATTTTAATTTTTATTATTTTTTTTTTCTAAATAGCTTGGTACTTTCTGAATATCCACAACTCCACTTTCAACTTTTGGCAGAATTGCCTATTTTGGTCATATTTTTTAGTATATATGTTATGATAAATAAACCCATGCATGCACATACTGCATACAAAATGCATATGCAGAATACACACAGATTTTGTACACTTTAATGGTCATTTAACTAAACAGTAGCTTCATCTGTACAAATGTAAATATTAACTATATATGCCAAAAAAATCGTCCAAAACCCATGCACCCATCTACCAAAGTAGCACCCTATATACTTTTGTTTTTTACCTATTAAATTTCTTGCTTTTTTTTATAAAATACTTTATTTTATTATTATTTATGAATAGAATAGTACCTTTGAGCCATAAAGATAACCAAACAAATGTTTTTTATTCATCTTCATTTCAATTTCATTTTATTTGATTCATTTTCACATCGATTCACTTCATTTTATTTTATTAATTCACAATTTATTAAGTCACCAAGGATTTGTTTACTTTTCATGGAGGTGCAGATAACAAGGAAGTACCAACAACTTATTTATTTTTATATTTATTAATTATGTAAATTTGGTTATTAGTCATAGGCTTTTGGAGCCTTAATCCTGAATTGCAGGTGTCTGAGATAGAAGGTCTATAGTGTAATTTGCTAAAGATATTCAATGCTTTTTCTTTATGTTATTTGATTTTACTTCCTTGTGTAAAGTAATAGAAGTATTGTAATCCCAAAAAATTGTAGGTATTATAATTTCAACAGAAATATCAATTTTGACCATTCCCAAATCCATTTGGACAATTTTTGTACGGGACATCAGCACATATGGACAGAGTGAAGGACTGTTTTTTCCAAAACAGATTGTAAAATGGATTGAAAGGAGCTTCAAAAAGGATTTTTGTCATGATATCTGTACATTTGTATTTATATCGCATAACTCAAAACCGACTCGCCATAGAATATTGAAAATTTGTTCATGGGACTGATATAACATCTAGTTGTGCACTTCGCATTTTTATTGCAGTTTATAAAAGTATAATAAAAAGGACTTGCAGTATTGATGGTCTAGAACATAGAAATGTGACTCCGTAATGAAGAGCAAGAATTTTGATTATGTAGAATGCTAATTCATAATAAATGGGAAACTGGCTGCAGAGGCAGATTAAATCTTCATTTTATTTTCAGTAAACATATTGCAGCCACAAACAACTTGGCATATTATTTGTGCCTATTTCAAAATGTTTGCATTTTTGATAGATTTGGGATAAGAAGAGAACAGCAAACAGCAGTTCAACTAGGCTGAAGAGTAGAAAGCGAGTGCATTATGTTCAGGACGAAATTTTAATTCAGACTGAGTTAGTTTTGGTTCTCAGTGCATTTTGATTGGATAATTAATACTGTTGTAATGCTGTCAAATTGTAATTTGTCTGTTTGAGTTCCCTTTACGTCATCAAGCGCTGCTAATTTAATTGTACGCTGCTAATTTAATTATAATTTAATCTTTTACAAATTTATTATTTTTTTACACATATGCACACATACTTTATATATATATATATAAACCAATAATTCACAATAACTTAAAATAAGAAATTGAAAACTAATTTTCAACAAAGACCAAAAATTGATAATTTTTCAGCAGCTTAATTTGCAAAAAAATCGAAGCATGATTGTGTTTTGTTTTAAAAAAATTGTTTTGTTATTATATATATGTAATATTTTGGCAGGTAGGCACAGGAATGACAAAGCTTGACAATAAATTATATCAGAATGCGGACGTTATTGTGGCTGAGTAGAAGGCTGCAGAATGATGACAAAGAAAGATTTAGCTTTTTCGTTTGCACATCTTTATTCAGTTCTCACCGCAGTTCAATTTTCCTTTAGATGAAATTCTCCAAATTACATATTCAATAGTGATTTAAACTAAGTAAGATTAAATTTAGCTTTCTACGTCATAACTGTTCTAACAAAGGTAAGAAAGATGGGATGAGCAGCAGCACGGTCTTGTAGCAGTGGTAGAAGAAAGCAGTCTGACAAAAAAGGCTGTGTACTCAGTATTTATACTACAGTTATATAACATGCCAAAATGTTCTCGAAAGTGCTGGCCTAGGAGGAAGATCCTGAAATTGCGGAAAGTTAATTACAGGTTGCCTATTCAAGCAGAGCAAAGCCATTGTATTTTTCATATTTACCTATATATGTTACGGTGAAACACCGAAATCTGGAGAATGTCAGCTTTCACCGGTAAATGTCAACATTCATATAGTCGCTTGGTGTATGTCCGAAATATTTTCCAAATACTCTTATTTCTGACTTACAGCAGTGAATGTCGACATTCACCATGTACTAATTGTGAATGTTGAATATATGAGAATATTATATTTTCTTCTCTGTAACTCTGTCGCGAAAAAATACACAAGTACTTAAAACACACAATACATTCAAAATGAGAAAGGAAAATAATAGAAGTTAAAAAACTTACTTAATTATACAGTATGTAGTAAATGCGAAAATAAAATAATAGTAATAAAAAACTTACTAAATTATGTGATTCAAATCTGATTAATTGCAACAACTTAAACTATTATGAGATTTTGAATTGCACAAGAGGCCCTTGCTTTTACAACTGCATTTATGGGAAACGGCGAGTCGTCTCTCTTTTCGACCTACACCAGAGCATATCTGTGATTGTTGACATACACTGGTGAGGGTCCAAATGTACAAGAATGCAATGTTATATTTGATCTTTCACCGACGTATTTGGTGAATGTTGACATTCTCCGGTGAAAGTCGACATTCTCCAATTTTGGTCTTTATCACAGTAACATATATATATGTACACATACCCACCCCTTTACTCAGCTAAAAAGTTCTAACTCAACCTATATTTTGCAATCATAGTTATATATTTCCAGTTACAAAAGTGTTGAAAAGTTTTAAATATTCATGTTTTGGCCATATAAACCAATAATTTATTATTAGATAACTTTTTTATATATCATTTCCAAAGAACAGAAATTCAATTAAAGCTGGGAATTCTTATAATAAGCAAATTTTTTATAAAGTCTTTTACTTAGTATTTTAAATTAGTATTTTCTAGACTTCTATGGCAGTAAAAACCATAAAAATGCATAAATAAAATTCCTGAATCGAAAAAATACCAAAATCAAATATAAAAGTTTTTGAAAAAGTAGTTATTGTCATTGACTGCAGATTAATGGACTTGTGAAGGTGAACTCACCAATATATATATATATATATATTTTCAACAAATAATGAAATTTATTAGCTTAAAAAAAGCATAGAATTCTGTGTTTTATTTATTTATTTATTTTTTTATGACAACCTTAGATGTACATTTTTACCGGGAAAGGAAAAATTTTTTGAGAAAACCACAAAACTGTTATTTTATTGCTCAAAATTTAGGAGATTGATTCATATGAAAATGCTATCAAAATTCTGTTTTTGATAATGAATACATAACAGTGCCTGTTTTCAATAAATATTGAAGTATGTGTGGTTTGCATAAAGACTGGTTAAAGATAGAAATATATAATATAAGTTTTCTTTCTCCCTAAATTTTTAAAGAAAAATTGTTCTGAAAAACGTTTCATTTATTACAGAAAAAGATTAAATTGTTAAAATGGGACATCATACTTTTAATAGTCAGTTTGACTTCAAATTTAGAAGCTGTATAAATTTACACATTTTTATGTAGAATTTTAAATAATTCTTCAAATCAGTTATTATTATAAATGTGGATCTCTCTATTATAAATAATTACATTTCAAAAACTAATTTTAAAATTCCTATTCAGTGTGCACTACTGAATTCCTTGTCAAAGTTGCATTCCTGAGGTGTTTTGTATTTTAATTATATCTTCTTTCCACATTTATTTATTTGTATCTTAATTATTATGAGACTGATTAGATCTCTAATCTTCTGATAAAAGGAATGTTTTTGTCTTCTTGGAGGTAGAAAATATATCATACCAATTATAAAGTTATTAAAAAAACTGAAAACTTAAATAAAACTCTGTTAATTCTGAGGCAATTGACATAGTTTTTTCCTCTTTAGGAAGGTAGAAAAAATTCATTAGAGTTTTATTTGAACATCATGCTACTTGCAGTTTTTTTTTTAATACCTGATTTAAAATTTTATTTTGACATTTTCTTTCCATGCAGGAAATGGTTTTTCTTTATTAAGAAAATTGGTAGATGATTATGTAATATTGATAACAGTTGAAAATACTGGATGTTTATTTCAGTCTCTTTTTTGGAGTGTCCAGTTTATTTTTTTCTTAGTTATTTAATGTTTAGTTTTTAATCAAAATTTTACACGAATCCATCGTTGTTTGCATCCTTCTTTGTTTTTAATAACTTCTTGCAGTGTTCCACTAATGTGCCAGGTCTGTTTCAGAAATCTGGCATTTAAGCTTTAAAATGGACATCAAGCTATGTTTTTAACTTCACATCATTATGGAATGAAATCTAGTTGATTGCTTAAACTGATTGGAAAATCTGATAATCTGAAGGTACTAGATTAGGACTTCAAAGCAGTTATGATAGAGATTTCCAGTTAAATTCATGGACATCAGTTAGGGTCTGATTTATATTACCATGAGGACCAACATTGTTGCATTGAAGAAGAATACTTTTTTTACTAATTAGGTCATTTCTAATGGACTGCCTGCCTCTTGGAGGGTTTGCTGATTGTAAAACTGTGCATTAGCCATGTTGTTTTCAAGCATTTCAGGGTAAATTACAATTTCCATGCCTGAAAATGAAGTCATAAGAATGTTCATATCCCCATTAAGCAGTTCATTTTTAGAGTAGCATACATTCATTTGGATGAATCTGTGAGGTCAAATTTCTGCTAATATAATATGAAAATCATTTCTATGTACTTCTTTCTGTAATGCCATCACCTTTGTATGCAACGCAAATGTCTTGAGTAGCTTAGAAATCTTGAAGCAGGTACCAAAAATTCTCATATTTATCTGTTTGTTTTCTCTTTTTCTGTATCTGTTTGTTTCCATTGGTTGCACTCCATTTTTCATCCAAAAATAATAAATAAAAGTTAGAGGAAGAATAGAGCTACCAAAAAAAAAAAAAAAAAAAAAAACCAAGTAACACTATGAACATTTTTTTTGCTACTTCAAGGAACATTGGGAAAAAAATTGATGAATTTTTTTTAGAACTCAATAATTACTTTCAACTATGAAGTGAAATGAAGATTTATTTTTAAACTCATTATAAGAAATAATGCTTATAACTTACTGATTTGTATGTCTTGGCTTATTTCAGATGGCAATATATTTTTCAGTCCCGCATTTTCAGAGTGATTGCAGCAAAAGCAAATATGTATTTCACAATATTTGTTATTGTGCTGATACTATTCTTTTTAGGTAAGTATCTAAAGATTAAAGTCAAATATATAAAAATCTGTTAATTAAAGCACTGTCATGACTTTTAATTGTATGTAAAATAATAAATTGCTTCCGATGCATGGACATGACAAATGGAAAAATCTATTCTGGATGAAATATCAACTTTTAGAATAATTTTGTCTGCTCATGTATATTTGAAAATATTCACAAATATTTTCAAATATACATGAGCAGACACCAGTAATGAAATATTTGCAGGAACCAGTAATGAAATATTTGCAGTCTAAAGGATTAGATTACATTCTAGCATGTAATATGGTTAGGGAGGCTACAAGCTCTTTAAAAGCCATTTCTAGAAACTTTGATTTAATATTTAACACCTCAAAATCGTTTGCAATGGTTGCAGTATTAAACTAGAAAGGCTGCTTGTGATATAATTTTAGAAGAAGAACTACCTGTTAGAAGATGTTTGAAAGTGAAACAAATGGACGATGAAGAATTGTCCGACTATAATTTCAGTTGCCGTATCAAACAATTCGAAGTTACTGTCTTTAATTTTATAACAGATAATACCATTTCATTGATGGAAATTAGATTTAAAGGGCCTAGGAAGTTGTATGAAGACGTATCTCTTCTCGATCCCCAAAACTTTTCGAAGCCATTTTTGCCGCACCCATTCAACTATTCATCTATATTACTAGGGCACTATGCAGGTGTAACAATTGATAATCTTAATCTAGTAACCTTAAGGTAGTAAGTAAATGGGAAGTTCTGAAAATTTCAATTGAAGCTCATTATTTTGAATCTGATACCATATTAGGAGAGAGTGCTCTGTCTATTAATGAGCATTGATACAAGCTGAAAGCAATTTTTGCAAAAAAATGTTATCTTGTGTCTATATAAATTATCCTTGAAATATAATTTATGTAGTAACACGTATGCCAGTGTCTTTTTTGTTTATTTGTACTCACTGTATCTATAATGCAAGTTGAATGCGAAAGAGCTTTTTTAAAATTAAAAAGTGTAAAAAGTACATTACAGAGTACTATGAAGCAAGCTATTTGGAGTCATTGCTATTTATGAACTTAGAAAAGCATATTTTGGCTAAAGCAAAAATTGAAAATATAATGGAGGAAATATTTGCCCAGGCGCCTGGAATTAAGGAATATTTAAATGGATAATTACGAACCAACCGCTGTTTTGTTTATATAATTATTTAGTCACTGTTATTTATTGTTTGTAGTTTTTTTTGCATATATATATAAAACACTGTATTCGTATATATATGAATAAAGTATTACTTTTCTGTAAAGGTATATTTTTATTTTATAAAATTATTTTTTATGAGGATGACAATGATAACATGTATGTGTAAAGACATTTCATATGGGGCCTCAGGGCTGGCATATTTTTTCCTGCCAGGGCCAATTTCTATGGTGAATCTCCCACTGCTTAGTGTCCTATGACATAAGTTGATATTAACAAGCATATGAAAGCAACTGAAATGTTTATTGATACTTCACCTTAGATACTCAGGAGAATATAAAAACTTCTTCTTGCAGCAAAATATGTAATAATTGCTCGATTAATTAAAAATCAGATATTAATGAATGAGAACCTATCTTCTAAACTAACATGCCTTTTCTTGTAACTAACAAAGTAGTCAATAAATCAGTACATCACCCCAGAGGCTAACTGACCAATAATTAATACATCATTCTAATACGAAGAAACTGAATCATTGCACTAGATCTAGGTTGTGAAAGCCTTTTATCTGAAATTTTTACTTATTATTTAAACTCTTGATTTTCTGGTGGTATAGATGGAACAAACAGAAATGTAGAAAGATTCAACATAAGAAATAATATACTAATTAATGTAAAACATTATAACTGTGTATTTAATACATCCATGCAGTATCAAAAGTTTGACAGCTATTTTAAGCTATTTGTAGTGTTGCTTGTATTTGCTCAGGAAGAAAATGGTATCACTTCCCTCCTGATCAGACAAAAGCAAAAGATGTTCAATGGATATACATATCAAATTTTAGTGTGTGCTCTATTACAATAGTTGTGAAGAGATCTTGTATTGTCGTCCATAAGAATGTGTTCTTCTTTCACTGGCCTAATTTGTTCATTTTGTAATTAAATTCTTCAGCATTCCTGTGTAGTACATTCATCATATAGCCCTGTTTTAAGAAATTCATAGGGATTACAGCTATTGCAGTCAGCAACAGCTGTTTTTAGTTAATTTTTCTCCTTGAGAAATCTTATGGATTGCTTTTAGACGAGTGTTTTCGGCTTTAAATCCATGTTTCATACACTCTCAAAGACTGTTACTATAATTCCTTCTTTCGATTTCATATATTTCTGCTAAAACCATTCAACAATCGTAAGTGAAGTAGAAAGACTTTTTGTCTGAAGTAAGAATATTCAGTTTTTAGTTGTTGTTGCAATAGTTTGAAGTTTATATATCATAGAAACAATTTGTCTGGATATACAGTAGAAGAAATAGTTCTTATTTATGTTTATGTACAGTTACATTAATTACACAAAGAAAGCACAGAATTCCCGGTAATTTTTTCCCATGAAAGTCTGTTTCATTAATTTTCATGGTGTAAATAAGAAACTGTGACGCTTAGAAAATATAGTTGCGATTCTCAAAATTTCTTTAATCCCAACATACAGTTCTTACTTCTCTGAAGTTTGGCTATCCTGTTATAGATGTTTCTTGCATTTTTAATTTAGCTATTTTTTGCTGTTTTATGTAATTTTCAATGTTTCATTATGAATGTTTCTTGCATTTTTAGTTTTGTTATTTGATTCTATTTTATATATTTTCAATGTGTTGCCATTTTTTATGTCTCAGGTTGGTGAAAAATTGGCATTTGAGGTTGGTTTGTGGGAAGGTTAGGCAGATAATCTGAGAATACCTTTGTTTTATTAATATATAATGGATCAATAAAAACATACTAATATTTTAAAATAAGATTTAAAATTATCAACACAGCAGTTCAACTTGTAAAATAATTACAGATTCTACTAAGATATTGATCTTTTAAAGACATTGCTGTGAGTTTGCAACTCTGAGTGTTTAAAATTGTTGAAACAATCAAATGCCACCTTATTGTAGAGAGTTAATTTTATGGAATATATTTGGCAAGAAATTGAATATAAAATTTGAAAATAAAATATTTCTTTAAAATAACAATTTATATTATTAATATAAGGTAATTAGAGAAAATTAGGTTGAGAATAATGATAGCTTAATTAATGCAAAATGTATTAAATCTTGTTTTTGAAATAATAGTATAACTGATAATAATCCAATGAAACAGTTAAAAGAAATTAAGAAATTCATTTTTAATTTTTATTTAATAAAACAGTAAGAGTCTCATGATTTCAGTTACATAATTTTCTTGTTCAAAAGGCAAAACATTAATTAGTTAGATTAATATTTTATTTTGAGGGGAATCTATTTACTGTAAAAAGAACACAAGGTATATTTTAAATAAAATTTCATTTAATGTATTTAAAATTTTTGGCATTTTTTTTTCAGAAATCAAAATATTAGTCACATCACTGTTTTGAGACAATATAAAATTATTTAATTCCTTAAAAAGTTTATTATATATACTGTAAATTAAAGAAATGCTGTGTGATTATATTTTGATTTATTTTTAATTTTGCATAACTGAAAATTATCCTACATAATAATATCTGAATACATTCTTTTTTATGTATGTGCATTTATTCTGTCTTACATTTGCCAGTATTTTTCAGATTCTGTTCGAGAAATGATGAAATATTCTCACAAATCTACAAAAGATTATGAAGCAGAACTTCAATTGAATATGAAACTGTTTCGATCACAAAGGAATTATTATATATCTGGGTTTACTGTTTTCTTATGGCTGTAAGTAGTAGTAAATAATAAAGTGAAACTGTTTAATAAAATTTTAATGTATACAAGGTATCTGTTACAACATTGTCTGCATTTTTTGATGTAAAACCTTGAGATGATTAATGCGGTTGTGCAAGTCATAGTTGCCAGGAGCCCCAATCACTTTTAGAAAAGGGTATATATTCTCTGTATCTTAATATGTAGAACCACAATAAATTATGTAAGGGGGCCCTTCCACTTTGTAAAATTGCCCCTGGTAAAATTTTGTTTATTAGTTATGATCTCTAATCATTTCAATAAGTAAATACAACACTACCTTCCACTGTCTGTATTTTTTATGTAAAACCTTGAGATGATTAATAGAATTGTGCAGATCGCAGTTGCCAGGGGCCCCGATAAGTTTTAAAAAAGAGTATATATTCTCTGTACCTTAGTATGTAGGGCCCTAATAGATCATGTGAAGGGGCCCTTCCACTTTGTGAAATTGCTCCTGGTAAAATTTTGCATCATAACTTATGATCTCTGTAATCATTAATTCTAATTAATTATTTCAATAAGTAAATATATATAATCTCTAAAATATATGAAAATATTGGTATTTATAGAAACAGAGTCATTTATATGAATCATATATAAAAGTATATTGAATCTCTGTGCTTTTGTTTATAATAAATTTCAGTCTGTCTTTTAAAGTACTTTTAATTGCATCTTTCATAACTTAAAAGTCACAGAAAATTAATATTATTTTCCTTTGTGTACAAGAATGTTATTAAGACTGTACTATTTGAAGTTGTTAGGCAAAATAGTGGAAGGAAAGGTGGAAACCGGGAAAGGTGGTTTAAACATGAAAAGTAAAACTGACTGCATAAAATTTTCATTCATCTGCTTAAATGTGCGTAACAGAAAGCTACAATTATCATAGGAAATCTAAGTAAAACTGGATTTCACATTATTGTAAGCATCTTTCAGAAACATTTAGAAGCTGTTAATATATTAAAAGGTTTTCTTTTGTCTCTTAGCAAAACTTTATATATATATATATATATATGTAAGGTAAAAAACATGAAAGCAAACTTCTAAGTTTAATTGGCTATAACCTCTTTTATTTAATTTTGGGACTTCATCTCTCTATCTTAAAAATAGCACTATAAGTCTAAAGTGCATCATTCAAATTAATCATGCAATCCTACATAACTCTTAATGCAGATACTTCTTATGCAATCAAATAATAGTAAACGAAATTTTTTTTAACTTAGAACTGAAACTTTTGATTCCCTTCCTTCTTCCTCTGAATTCATGCATCACTTTTTCACTTCGACTTCTATGCTGTGTGTGTCATTCGCTATGCTTGCTTCTATCACCATAGTATCAAAATGTAAAGTGTTCTGGAAATAGGCACGATTAGAGTGCAAAGTGAATTGTGGCCTCAAATGTAAATTTAAATAAAAAAGGAAATTAATCTGGCTTGAGTTGTTCCTCTTTAATATGGATCAACTATCTACGCTAAACAACATTGCTGCGCTTCTACATCTCGGTGTTCTTACATCAGTAGTTCCAAAATTGTACTGTCATTACTTATATACAAGATATAACAAAATATGATAGCTGCTTTACAAAAAAATAGACGATCTCAAAATTAACATTCTAGATTTGGTGCTCTTCCCCTACATTCATCTGTTCTCCCAAATTCGAGATCTATCTATCATTATGCAATGCTGCTTGAAAAGGACAACTAAAATTAATATTAAGCAATCATAGCTTATCTCTAGAATCACACCTACTCTGGTACCTCTAGTGAGATAATTATGTCATTATTCTGTTAGCTTCTACCTTGCTAATATCTCTTTGCTTCTGTAAAGTGCCTGCATCGTTTCTTGTTAAAAGCCAATGTACATAGAAATTTATTATGTTTCATTATGACTGAATCATAGAATGTATTGGCTTTCATTATGTTTGGATAAATATCTACTGAGATGATTTTATATGCGCGGAAATGAAGACTACAAATTCTTCAAGTTCATGTTTAGTTATCTTCATCTGTAAGCCTTCACCATAAACTACAACAACTGCAAGGTGATTCCTCTTCTACGTATCAGAAATATTACATATATGAGAGATATCTAAAAATTTGAGTAAAATTTTTTTATTTCATTGATTTTCATCAGTATTAAAATGCAGTTTTTCAACATACACGCCACTTAATTGAATATGTGTATTTGAACAAATTTTATTTACTACAATACTTTATTATTTTTTTAAAACCATCCTCTAATAATGTTTTTTGTGTCTCTTCAATCTGTTATTTATGACATGGTTAAATTCTCTAACTGAACACCCCCTAAAGGTTTTCTTCAAATGTGGGAACAGAGTACTCCTTGCAGGCATTGAACAGTTTCTGAAGTTTTCACTCCTTCTTTTGTGAGGTCCATACACACACAAAAAAAAGTCTTCTTGCCTTTTATGGTTATTGCATGGGATAGCTGCGTAAACATATCAGGATATATTTCTACTCGATAGTGTTACCTGTAAGTCCCACGTATTGAACTTGACCTTAATTCCTAGAATTCTGGAAATATCTTACGTATTAGATGTGGGCAAAACCGCTTTATCATGGGATTGGATCAGATTAATATATATTAATTCTATGAACTGAATCATTTCTTTTGAATGACTCTCCACTCATTAAAAATAACCTTGATGATGAATGTTGAGAATGAGGAGAGTATCGAGAGCGTTTAGTGAGGATGGAGTGAAGAGTGAAAGAATGGAACAAGCAATAAGATCGGGAATGATTAGCCATGTTGAGTGAAGAGTGGAAAGAATTCAATGAATGGTGGGATCAGAAAGCTAATTCCTAGAACTGATTTCTTTCAATCATAGTCTTGAAATTCCCTAAGATTTCCTTTATGCATAGAACTAACAATAGTTATGGAATGAAAAGTTTCCAGAAAGTGGGGAAAAGATAAAAATGAAAGTCATTTTTTAAGATGGGAGAATAAATATTCTTTTCTTCCTTAAAATGGTAATCAAAATAAGATGGTAATTAATTTCCAACAAAAACTGTGCTCTTTTTTTGCAAATCAGTCATTTGTTCATTTAGTAAAGTGAAACAGTTTGTGAATGACTAGCACATTTTAGTTCTCCTGTGTATTTTTCTCATAGCAAAATGCCCAACCTTCTGTTGTTAATTGAACTTTCAGTGACTGTAAATGAGAACTTCGTGTTCTGGAAGCAACTGTTCTTTCACTCATTTAAGTGTACCAGTTTTTTTTAATCAATTCTGGAGCAGATCGATCAAATCTGCTACATATATATATATATATGTTACCAGGAAAGACCGAAATTGGAGAATATCGACATTCTCCAGTGAGTGTTAATGCATAGGAAATTTGTTGTTGAAAAACCAAATATTTGCTTATATTCTCATACGTTTGGATCATCACCGGTGTATGGGACAAGCACAGATGTGCTGTGTCAAGAAGACAGTCAGAAAGGTACTATAAAGGACTCTTGTGCAAAGTGTCATAACAGTTTAAGTTGTTGCAATAAATACATTGTATAATGTTAATCAGATAATTAAGCTTATTATTGGCATTATTTCTTTTCTCATCCAGAATGTACTGTTCATTTTAAATTCAAGAGTTTGTTTACATGTGCTGTTACTGAAACTTTCTTCTATTTTGACATATAATATGTTTGAATTATAAAATATTATTTAAAAATGTAACAAAAGTATTCTTATTCAACATTCACTGTCATGGTGAATTTTGAATTTGCCAGTGTAAGTGAGAAATAAAGGTATTTAGCAAATATTTCAGATGTACACCAATTTCAGATTATGTTAATGCTGATATTCACCGGAGAATGTCAAAATTCTCCACATACGCAATGAAAACTTGGTTCAGGAATTTAATTCTTCCCTGAAGACTGTTCATCAACTGAAACAATTTTTCGCAATTTATTCCTAGACCACAGATGATTGCTTATTTAAACTTTATTACAGGACTTTGTGTAAAAGTTCATAACATTAAAAACAATGGGAATCATTAATTAAATCTAAGATTAAAAAAAAAGGCTATTAAATAATAAAACAGATGAAAACATATAAATTTTCCTGTTTTTGAACTAAAGAGAGTGGACAGCATTAATAGAAAATAAAGATTTTATCATTTTGATGAGACATCTCAGTGGATCTTTTGCGTGGCATCTTCTTTTATCTTTCTTTCTTATTAAGCACCATTCCATTCAAATTCATTGAGCCTCCATTTCATTCAGAATTGTGCAGTGTGATTTGTTATATGTTTTTAAATGTTTCTAAACTGAGCCATGGTATTGTCATTAAAAATGCTTATGCTGCTGTTTTATGAAGATGATATCATTATGTAACGACTTTGCAACTCATTTTGCACAAATTTCGTGGAATAGAGAGCTAGGATCATTTTATTTTCCTCCTTTTTTTCCAAAGACATTTTTTCCAAAATCACTTGTTACTGCTGAAGTTGTAGTAATTCTTTCTCAGTGAGTTGTCCTGTAGTGATTTCTGTATGTTTTTATTGTTAACTTCTGAGCTAGAAACACAATATTATAGATAACATAAGAATCCTAAGTGCCAAAATGCTCAGTCTCCACATGCAACCTGATCAGGCCATAATTTCCTTCAGCCCGAATTAATTGTCCCGTAAGTCATTTTCTGCCAGGCTTTGTTAATGAAAGAAGAAATGCCTTTGTTAAGCAAAGGGCGTGTATGGAAGTCTCTGAGTATTTATGTGGTATAGTGTTATATGGTTACTTCCAACACCTTTGAAAATTATGTGTTGAGTGCTCATAAATTGAGCCACCATTCATTGTCCAAGGCATTTTTTGTTCAGATAATTTGTTAATGAACCAAATCATTCATCTTGTCTCTTATAAAAATGTCCTTGTTTTCAAAGTTAATATTTTCAACAAGAAGCTTTAAAGTAATTTCTTTTATTTTAATTCTTTATTTATTGAAAAGACTAACCTAAGAGTTGAACTTGCTGCGTACAAGGAATTTCAACACCACATTGTCCTTTTATGGAAAAGATCCAAAAATTTTCAGTAATATAAAGAACATAAAGTCTTTCCTATCTTACTTTGAAACAGCTATTTAGCACTGCAAAATGAAGTCCTTTGTTACAAAATCAACAGATCGCTATTCATGTATATGGTGTTTATTTGGGCAGTTGCATCTGAAAGGAATTTGTTATATAATTATATTTTCAAATCAAATATTACTGTTTTAGAAATAAATAAATTAAAAAAAAATGCTTTGATATTTGACAGATGCATATTAAAAGAACTTATAAAGAGTAAAATTATCATGACTATTTCTGCTATGAAAATATTTTTATTAATATTTATAAACCCTACCTGGTATGGAATCACAGTGTACAGTGTTAATATTTTTCAAAATGCAGGTCTCATATTTAATGTTACTTTTATCAAATATGAAATTTCAGTGTTATGTGACCAATTTTACAAGGGAAAAACCCAAAATATAATTAAATAAAATAATTTATCTTTTGCTGTATTTTATGAGTTTATGTACATTTCCAAGTAAATATAATGTAAAATGTGTATAATTATAAACCTTAAAAACATTATCCAGATGGATACATTTTTAAACAAAAGTAAATAATGCCTGAGAATGTGCCTGTCATTAATTAATGTTTCTACAGATCTCTAGACTATTTCAGTGTTTTTAATGTGCATCTATTTAGCTCATTTAGCTAAAAGCTAATATGTTTCATATGCATTTTATTTTTATTGCTTTAGAGTAATAAGAAGACTTATTGTGCTAATACTGGAAGAAGCAGAGCTTCTTGATGAGAATGAAACTGCCATGAAAAGAGCTCAAAGTGCAACAGAAACTTTTCAAAAACTCCAAAGGAAAGAAGTATGTTTAAAATAAATGAATAATTTAAAAAATAAAATAAAATGAGCTTAAAAAATTGTATATATATATCTTTTATAACCTGATTTTTTTCCTTTTCTTCAACTTTAAGCCAGTTAAGTTTTTAAGCGTTTATAGTGGACATTATCCTTTAGAAAGTTTCATCTGCTGCCATGGTGGCGTTGCCACTCTCCTTCCTCGTTTGATTTTACAGACCACACCCACGATTCGCACCCTCCCCCCAGCACAAAGTTTAACAGGATAGGACAATTTGAATGCATGTAAAAATACTGTTTTTTTTTTTTTCCCCTGCTACTGGACTCTTAGCCCCTTTTCTCATACTTTTTTCCAAGAAGTTTAACATTTCTGCAACAACACTCCAACAGTAGCTTTAAATTCAGCTTTCTTTTGCATGAGTCCACAGTTTGAGAAACAATGGTCTTTTATAAGAAATTCAGTAAGTTTTCGTTTCGTTCAGTAATTCTGTTTTCTAATAAGTTTTTAGTTTTTTAGCTGATTAAGGCTTGGGTTAGAATTTTATGTTATTTATGTAAATTTCGCATTAAAATTTTTCATTTTTTTTTGTATTTAAAGTTTCACATAACTGATTTTCTGAGTTTTGTTTAAATGGCAATTTGATTTAAAAGCGTATTCTTTAACTCATTAATTTGTAATTGCTTTTGAAAGTTGGATTTGCATTTAATGTATCTTTGGCAAATTTTGTTTTTTAGAATATTCCTTTTTTCATAATGTAGTTTTTTTTTTACATTTTTTCTTTTTTCCAAGTGTTCGAATA
>KK118863.1:33215-65706 GCA_000611955.2 Stegodyphus mimosarum
GGGAAAATTCAGAATACAATAGAGATTTGATCTTTCAGTTTTGAAGTTTTTTGAAAATTTAATTATTTTTGATCTCAAATGATACAGAATGAAACATGTATTCTCGACACATTGATTGACTTTTGTGAAACTTGAATTCCTTTTCCCTTGATGTGTTCTGAATTAGAGTTTCATACAAAGGAGATTAATTTTTTTTGTTATTATTTCTTTTACCAATTTACATTTTTATTTTTTGGGTTTATTCTATTGATGAATTCTTATATTAATTTTGTTTAGCTACAATGTTAGACTATTTATACATGGTTGCAATTATTAATATTGTTAGGGAATTGCCTTGTTTTGATTCCAATTTAATTCTAATTTTCGATGCTTTAAGTTTATATATATGTATATAATATTTTAAGGCTCATTATATTTTATTATTAACGATATATATATATATAGTCCGAGATCCGGACATCCAATATCCGGAATGATCTAAAATCTGGACCTTAAAGCCACCAACAAAATTTTTTTTTATGTATTTTCTTTTTATGTTTTAAGCATGCACATTTGATTTTTTTTCCCGTAAGAAAACATATGGAGAATTCCGATTCTTAATTTCACTTCGACACTAAATAAAACATCTCGTTATTCAAGAAACAATCATTTTAGCATAAATTTGTGTAATCAATAATTTGGCTGCGTATCTGCTTGGCATAACATCTCAAATATGTTACCTAATTTTTTATATCCCTGATGCCAACTTGGCGAATCATTATTTATTATATTTTGCTTTCATCACCTTATGTTTATCAACACACTACAACTTAAATAATGACTCATGCAGCGATGCCTAAACAATTTTTTTATATTAGTAATTGAATAGCAAATAGTATGGAAAACTTTTATGTTGACATTACTCTTGGCGATGATTACAGATTTAAGTTAAATGCGCTAAATGTTGACAAGGAAAAATATAACAAAAATTTCTTTCCATATGCTAAAAATAGATTTTGTTAATGATACTCATAGGCCAAAAGATTACATTTAGTGCTATTATTTTTTTATTCACATAAACACAGAACCGGCACCAGAGCTCATATGGCCACACTGGGCGGCAAAATTTAGGAAAGACAAAATTTAGAGAAGCACCGAGTAACAAAATTAAGGGATGATACAATTTTTAGAATTTAGGGAAAGCACTGGGACTCAAAATTAAGCGACGGCAAAAATTTAGAACTTGAGGAGGTGCTAGGTAGCAGAATTTAGGACCCTCAGAGACTTCATCAAGTGGCAAAATATCTAGCGCTGGCTCTCAGTAAGCTTAAGTACATGTAGGAATTTATTTATTCAGAACTCGGGTAAGCCTTAAGCATGTGCAAGAATTAGACGTAAATATAATACAGAACTAAATTATACAATTCAGGCTTAATTGTCTCAGTGCACGATAGAAGTAAGGCAAAATTTAATCAACCATTTCATCACCATATTACATATCCAATCATGTATAGCGGACGCTGTTAAGCTGGGCAAAAATTATACTTTATCGATTCCAAAGAATTTCAGTTAATATAGCAGATTGCACTGTTCCTTAACTTTCTGATTTGATCCAGGTTATTATTTTTCTAGGCTGTTATAATTGCAACAATTTTATGAAAACTAAAGTTTAAACTTTCAATATGTTGAAAGGAGTTTCTAATTCTGGAGCTCTAACAGGATTTACGAAGTAAAAGCATGTTTCAATGTCCATTAGCAAAAAGTGGCTTTGCTGCAAAAAATGGATATAGGTATATTCATCTCAAAATTATGCAAGGAGTATGTCATTGGAACATCAACTGTATATGACATAACAGAAAAAGGAACTTTATGAATTTTTGCAGATTCCAACACTCCACTCGTAATGAATAACAGAAAAATTATTCGCTGTGCTAAAAGTGACGATCACAAAGTGATGATTGAATGGTTAGACAGAGATGCAGCGAGGGCGTGCCATTGACGGGTCCAATGCTAATGGCTTAAGCCAAAATATTTCATGAAGAAATGAACTTAAAAACTGAGTGCACATATTGGTTATATAGACTATATATATAGACATATAGTTATATAGACTGGTTAACCAAATTTTAAAATCGCTGTGGTATAGTGCAATTAAAAATTTCAGTTGAAAATGTTTCAGCTGATAGTGAAGCTGAACTATTTGCAGATGAATTCATTGAAGTCATGAATAGTGAAATGTTATCTCCAGGACAAATTTATAATGTTGATGAAACTGGTCTTTTCTGGCAATATGTACTGCGAAATACCTTGGCAACCTCTACAGAAAAGGCTCCAACTGGTTCCAAAGCTAGACTAACAATTTTTGCAGGTGCAAATGCTGTAGGAACGCACAAGTATAAACTTTTTGTAATCAGAAAAAAATCATGGCCTCGAACATTTAAAGGAGTAAATATTTTTTATTATATATCATGCAAATAAAAGAGCATGGATGACACAGGCATTAATGTATGATTGGTTTGAAAATCATTTCATACATGAAACTCAGCAAAATTTGAATTCGGTTGGTTTACCTGATGCCGAAAAAATTTTCTTGATTGTAGATAACTGTTTGGCTCATATTTCACTTAAAGTTTTAGTGAAAGATAATGCATCCATGTTATTCTTTCCTCCAAGTCCTTCATTCAGCCTATGGATATTGGAATAGTGCGTGCGCTGAAGTGCAAATATAAAGTCGTATTTTTAAAATCCATGTTAAATTTCTTGAATACTGGCAAGACGTTTGAAGAATTTTTGAAATATTTTATCATAAAATCTGCTGTGTGGAACATCGCAAAATCATGGAATGATGTGCCTCCAGATACTTTAAAAAATGCTTGGCATAATTTATTGGCCAGCTACCATATTTCATGGTGAGGATGATGAAGATGATAACCACGAATTTGAAGGTTTTCGAATATTACGAACCACAGGTAAAATTTTCCAGTTAGCGGATTTTGCGAAGAAATGTTGAGAAGTGGTAATAAATGAAGATGATATAACAAAGTGTTTCATTGCCATCATAATGCTCCAATTATCAATCAATTAATGGATGGTGAAATCTGTAGTTTATGGTTCTAGATCCAGAAAATACCACTACCGATAGTGAAGAAAGTGACAAAGAGGTTATTATTTTGATTGACAAGTTAGTTGGAATTCTCGACACAGCAATTACAGGGACTTGAACAATACAACTTTGTAACTGAACAAGAGATTATGCCTGTCTGCGGAAAGTATTTGAACAAAAATCGAAGCTACTTTAACAATTTACATTCAAAGAAATATTTAATAAAGTAAACAATTAAATATTATGCTTTTTTTTTTTTTGTGAATTTTTATACCCTTTAGATATGCTTCATTACTTCATAAATCACGATTTCATACTTTTAATTTTATAATTTCTGCATGCCATCTTAATAGATTTAAACTGATGATCTAATATCCGGAAAAATTCCAAATCCAGAATCGGCGGAGTCCCGATGAGTCCGGATCTCGAACTTTGTACTGTATTATGAATTTATATGAGAAGCAGATATAGTTGTAATGTTTTAGGTGTTCGGTATAGACATAAATTTGATATTCATAATTCTTTTTACTATGGAAGTTGCAAAGATTATATCTGAATAAGCTGCCGATTTTAAAAGTCATAACTTAAAAGTTTTAACACATTTTTTAATATGAAGTTGATGATAGTTAACATTTTATATCACTTATTTAAATAATTCTTGACTAATCGCAATGAATATTTTAATTATTTGTCTGTCTTCCTTAAAATGCATGGTGTATTTTTTAAAACCAGCTTAGTTTAAATTTAAAGCTATATTTTTGCATTTACTATGTAAAATATGTTTATCTTTTATCACTACTTGATAATCTTATGCTGAGATTTATATTAAGTAGTTTGCTTTGTAATTTTCTTTGAACAAATTCCTATAAGACTGAGTTATGTTGTGTTATTGTATGTATGATGTATTTGTTCTTGGCATTTTTTTTTTTTTTTTAGGAAAACGAAGTCCGCCCAAACCATTCATTAAATGTTCAAAGTGATGAAGAAATAGAATTTCTTAACAAAGAACTTAAAGAAAAAAAGTGCAGTAAGTTCCTCCTTTAAATGAAAATTTGTTTAATTGTATTAATTTAAAATTCATATTATTATTCTTATTATTTCAATATTCATGTTATTCATATTGTTCCAAAATGGAATATTATGTCCTTCATAAAAAATAACTCGTTTTAGTAACTTTCTGTAAGCAAGATTTAATTTTTTTAAATTTCTAGGTATTTGTAAAGTCCTTTTAACATTAGTTAGGCACAGGGGTACTCCTGCAGTTGAAGAAGGTTCTGTTTTCAAACCTTTGAAATTAGTCCTGCAAATTTATGAAAATTATGCTGCTTTTTGTTGCCTTAGTATCTCCAAGAATCGTTATTTGGTGTGTTATTATAACTCACAGCTGTACGATTGATTGTTGCTGTTCTGATTGTGTCTTCTACCTTGTTATTAATACTTTATAGTAGTGTAAGCAAATATTGGCTTATAAAAATTGCTTTGTTTCTGTAAGTTCCATGTAGAGAAAAATTTAGTAACTAATTGTTGTTTGCATAAATGGTTAGCACATCTTTTGAAGCATCTATCATACAAATGTTTTGTCTTTATTATGACACTTAATGCTCACTACAGGACTGCTTAAGGACACTTAATGCTCACTACAGGACTGCTTAAGGGCACTTTATTTTTAAATCTTTGAATAAGTACTGTGGTGGAGATGGCGGATTTGTTGCGTTCTTAAATTTTTACTGGTTTTAACTTTTTACCACTTTTAAACTTTTTAACTCTCTTTTTAAACTTTTTACCTCCTCTGGTGCTGTAACAAACTAAAAATAAATAGCTTACTAAAATTCTTCTAAGCTTAAGGGCAGAACTGAGTGACTGGACTAACTCAAAATAATATTAAATATAACTTTTTCTTAGAACAATTAACTGACACAAAACAAAGCAAATTCATCTTAATAAAGCTTAACCTGAAAAACACAAGAAGGAATAAGTCTTCTCTGGTATTCAGTAGAACAAAATACTATCGCAACTAAAGCATTTCTAAAATTCACTCAAGAATAACAAGTTCATATTCATTAAATCAAAACCTAATAAGCACCAGAAAAGAAATATTCAAACACCAATCAATCAGTTCCACTACGAAAAATCAAGCACTAGTTTTAACTATCCTGGCACCAAAAACAGACTTTCAGATATTCAATAAAACGTGGTTAGTACATATTTGCTAAAAATAACAGGGCACGTTGTGAGTACCCTAAAATGCATAAACATTGTACAGTACCCCAAGCAGAATCTCCATGTTTCTAAAAGGCCTTATGGCTCAAACAAATGTAGTGACTGAACAAACTAACTACGTAACACGCACACACACAAAATTAAAAAAAAAAAAAAAAAAAAAAGAGAGGAAAAAAAAAGCAAGTAAAAACATAAAATCAAACTCATTTATTAATATCTAGGATAACCTAAAGATAGCTGGCCAGACTACCTTTACATACAATAGCAATTAATATTCTACATTAAATTTCCTTCAAGAGTCATTTATCAAGATAAAATTTTTGCAATTTAACATAATAACGATTACTTAGAATAACTAGAACATTAAATGAATCATTTAAACTGGATTTCACACAAACTAATGTCGAAATTACAATTAACATAAATTTCATATTTTTAACAATAATTTTAAATTCTTCTAAGACACATAGTTTTATCTATTATCAAATGAATTTTTTTTATCCATTATGCAAGATTTAATTAAGACAACTGATATAAAAATACCAATAAAATATAAGAAAATTCACTAATTAAGTAGGAAAAAAAATCTTAATCCTTCACAAATAAATAAAGATAGAGACAAGAATAATTAAAATATTTCACTCACAGGTCGAAAACAACTTTTCTGAAGTTGTGATCATGTTACTGTCACAACACGTCGAAACTATAGTTCACAGAAAAATGATATGCAGATGAGATGATGCTATAATTTTGAGTAGAGCTCTTGTCCTCAAGCAACCAAATGCATCAAAAATTCTTTATCAGGAGAGCTTCTGGGAACTTCCTAAAATCTTCCAACCCTTCTATCAGGAACACTTCGAAAATGATTATTTATAGTTCTCCGAGTAAGATGATGAAGAAGAAGCGATGCAATGTTTTTGTGCAGAGCTCTTGTCATCCAACACAAATGCATAAAAAATTGTTTACGAGGAAAGCTTCTGGAAACTTCCTAAAATCTTACAACCTTTCTATCAGGAACACTACGAGAATGACTATGTATAGTTCTCCGAGTAAGATGATGAAGAAGCAATGCTATATTTTTGTGCAGAGCTCTTGTCATCCAACACAAATGCACTTCCAACCCTTCTATCACGATTCCGTCTTTCTTCAACGTGCCTCAGCAGACCACGGGTGCAAGCTAGCCCTCAAGGACAAAGCTCGACCGCAGGGCAAACGCCTTTTCTCTCTAGATCCTCCTCTCGAGATGTCACGTATTAAAAAAAACTGACTTCTAAACTCATGCAAGAACCGAGGAAAACTCGGTTTCTCTTCCCACTCACACTTATAGGTCCAAAAGTTACACAGAAAATTAAATTCTTGCCAATCCGGGACTTTTCACCATAATGTAACAGGACAAATTCAAACCCCTAACGAATCAAAGTAAAATCATTGTCTACAGTTGACGGTTGACCAGCTGTAGAAATGACTCTAACACCTGCGAAAACTTGAGACTAAAAATTCGACCCCCCTTGCTAACGAGCAAAAAATCTAAGGAGAAACAACAAAAACTGCCCTTTCAAGATCCAATTTACAACCTTTCCTTTCTTCTGAAGTTATAAGCAGGGCAACATTCACAAAGCTAAAGTGTAAGCGAATTGCGGGGAGCCAATTATGATATCCATTTTACTGCTTTGTAACAAAAGACATGGGAAACAATACTATACTGCTCTCAGTTGCAACTGTCATCTTAAAGCTATTCCCACAGATGTTACTAACGTTAAGACGCTCCCCTTTCTTCGTTAGAAAATTAGACCGTTGAAGAAAAATAATTGCCAAAAGATTTTAAGTACACTCTTTACAAAAATATATATATATTCATTACGCTCTTCATAAAAATCAAATGCAAATACAATACTTAAATAATTGATTACTCAAATGACTAAAATCACTTAAATTTTGAGACACAGAATTCGCGACACAACAGATGGTAGCGTATCTAATTCCTTAATGGTTGGTACATTTGTGAAGTTGCATAATACTTACTGCATTATTGAACTCGAAACACATTTATTACAATTAAATGAGAAGCTCTTCACAAATATATATAATTTGTGAATAGTATAGAACAGTCCTCCGCAACCTTTTCTCACCTGCGACGTACAAAAAATCTTTCTGGAATTTCGTGGCACACCAAAAGCTAATGTATATATGTATTGATTTATACACAAAATTTACAATAAATTTTTGTTTTTAATTTGAAAAATTTACAATTATAAAACCATAACATATTTATTTATATGCAATCATAATAATTATCATAATAATCGAAATTTTTTTTAAAAAATTAAAAAACAAAAATTCTTCAATTTGATTGGTTTATTTCAAATTAAAAGAAAACAGTTTTAGAGCTATTATTTTTAATTAAAATGGTCTGAAACCAATATATTTCGTTTAAATTTATGTTTAAAAAAAAGTTATATATTTTTGAGTTCCGAGTTATCAAGGAAGTGCCGAAAAAATTCAAATGCTGACACACTTACAATCACACACACAACCACACAACAGTGAAATATATAAAAACATTTAAAATAGACATTATTAAGGAAAAAAATTGTCATTGTGTATTAAAAACATGATAAAAAATTGCAAAATGTCAAATACATGTATTTGATTGCGGCACACCTATATCCTACTCATGGCACACCGGTTGCGGAACACTGGTATAGAACAGTTATTGCAGTGAATTATAGTCCTCGTGATGTGAGAAGCCTGCCAGCAATCGTCTCTCTAGCCGAGAGGTCTTGTTTGGGTGGAAAAAATCTTCAGGCTGATTTAGTCACACCTCCTTAATTTTTCAATAGTATTTTACATCCTCTGATTCGTTATATCTGGAACGATATCAGAAGAAAAACAAGATCATTGGTTCATCAGCCTTCCTGAAATTGAGAGGCTTTGATGACAGACACAGTGCAGAATGCTAAAATCTCTTGACACTGGCCATGAAGTTATGTCTCTTATAGTGTTAACTGGAATGAATCATTATGCCGACCGCACACAGGATTCTCTCTTCTCTGTGTGGTCCGCTGCAGTACATTATAAATTGATTAAATTGATTTTATAGTGCATATGTTTATATAATTGCATCAAAATTTCACTAGCATTTTGACTCTATTGAGCATATTGGCCCTGTATGTTGCAAAGTCGTCAGTCATTGGCGACTAATTTTTTGCAGACTTAACATATGACAAACAATAGCCACTTTAAAAAATGACAGCATGCTGAAAATTACATAAAACAAACATCCATAATGAAATGCTTAGAAATTTACAAAATAGTACCAAATTAACTAAATTAAAAGTGCAACAAAAGCCCATAATAAAACACTTTGTTTTTTCGGTCTTCTGTGCCTGTGCACATCAATCATTCTTATCTTAAAAAGATCAGAGAATTGCATAATTTTCAATATTGCAGAGCAAACTGGTATTGCTGTCCATGTTCACATTGACCTGTTTTAACTTAAACATTACAGAATTGCACAAAATAACTTCATGGAATGCACATTTGTACACTCTTAATAGGCAAAATGCCGTATTTCTGGAAAAAAAAAAAAAATGAAATGTTTTCTTTTTCATTAGCAGGCAAACTCCACAATGGCGTGCAATTTGTTGCAAGCATAAAAAAATCCACACACTATTCACAACAAACAGAAATCACAAAATGGCCGTAAAATTTCAAAACTGTCTAATTAACTATCACTACTAATGAGATAGATTGTGGTATTAAGCGATGGCATGCAATCTTCAGTACGTTTCCAGATAATATATTTTTGTAAAATCCAGAGTTGCCTACTTTGGTGATATTGCGCTTTGTGCAGTGATTCTTGTCAAGACTGGGCGGGTAATTCTATAGTACCAACATTTTTAACAAGAATAAGCAGTCAAGTATATCCATTATGTGTGATGTATACCTAAACAAAGTGCATTAAAATAATTAATATATGATCATTAATTTTGTAAAATAGTCATTTAGCAATTGCTATTGATGAGATGAAACAGTCTAATGGAAATGACATTTGATATATGAAAAATATGTACACAGCTTGGTAGTCTAAATATCCTATCTCTGTTGACTGCTAACACTTTTGCTTACTTGTCTTTAAATTGAAAAGACTTTGTTTTGCGAATAGTTGTAATTTGACCTAGAAGATTTGAAATTTTAACTTTCTTTTCCTATTTAATTAGTTCAGAATTTAAATTTAACATTAATAATTAATGTTCTTAGTATATTAGTTAAGCACTGAGGTATTTTTCTGTTAATGGGGCACAATTTAGTGGCAAATGTAAGTGATAGTGTAAATAAAACTAGATGATGGCAGTTCTAGTGATGCATACAGTTTCATGGATGACTATTTTAATAAATCCAGAATGAATGTAAAAAATAAGAAAAAATGATTGCAAAAAATAAAAAATAAGCTATTAAAATACAAAACAGATTTTACCAAATTAATTTCAGATTATTTCATTTAACATTTTTGAAAACATTTGCTTTTTTTTTTTAATGCAATTACCATCAAGCCATGTGAATTCATTGGGGTACAGTTAGTGTGCAGTGATGTCTATTTTGCATATAACATTCAGTATCTAGATTGATAGCATCATATTTATAGATGTTCAGATCCAGCAGCTGCCAGTTTATCTATTTAAGCTACTATAAATCTAGGAGGAAAAGTTCATGGTATTCATTCTTCCCCATTATTTACAATAATATCATTGCATGAATAGGATATCGTGAATAGGATATAAAATGGCTACCACATTTGAAACATAAGTTGTTGATAGAAAACTACCAATATCTATTATTCTTAATTTGTTTTATTCTTTAAATAAGCCTGAACCAAAGAAAAATGCGATGTTAGTGGGTAAAAAAAGAAAAAACGAAAGGATGCAAATGCTTGGCAAAATTGAGTTTACTTCAGAATGTAAAAAATCTTCCTTAGCTCATTTCTGTCTTCTTAAACTTTAAAATTTATGTATTCTAATGCATCAGGAAAATTTAAAATGGTGTTTTATAAAAAAAAATTATGTGATAAATGTGAAGTGCATTAAATTTTCTAGTTAAGAATTTTAAAAAGTCTAATTTAGTTTAAAAATATAATGTGTGATACAATCAATGAATACTAAAACACAAATATTTTAGAAGTTGACTTCAGGTGTAAGAAATTACTAAAATCAGTATATGAGGATAATTTAGCTGTGAAAACTTAATTAATACTGCGGTTAAGTATCGTCATTAGAAAAAAGAAACTGAAAGAGATCTTTTGACATAAAAAATTAATCTTGAAGTACATTGTAATGCTTAAATTATTTGCACGTGAAAAGCATTTTTAGAAAATTCTCTTCTCATTTTATAATTGCAGACATTTTCTTTTATGTATAATCTAATTTCAGTTACATTTTTCAGAACTCAGTTCTGCAGAAAAGGATATTGAAGATATTAAATCTCGTATTGAACTTACTACAAAGGAATACAAAACCATGCTCCTAGAGTACAACAAATTAAATACAGACATTGAAAGTAAGTAATGGAATGGGCTAGATCTCCATTGTATTTGAACTGTGAAAAGTAACGTGAATAAAATTTGTAACATTCACTAATAATTTTCCATTCATATCTGTACTTAAAAGTTTCAAATTTTTAAATATTTCTGCAAAATATTAAGAAAAAATTCATTTGCACTTTGCTTTCTATTGCAGGTGAACATTCTTCACTGTAGAAAGAAGAATGAAAAATCTGAGTGCTTCAGAAACTGTTTGTTAATTATATTTGTGTATATACTTGCTGCTGAATTACATTTTTTTGTGGAGTCAGCTGTTTGTCTTACTTTTTTTCTTCAGAATACAGTCATCCCATACTCTTCAGAGACAGCAGATAATATGACTTTATACAGCCAAAATCAAAATTACTATTTTATGGCATTTGCATTGAATTTTGCAGTTTATGTGAGTTCCTATAACTTAAATGATACATTTATCTATGTTTAAAAAGATACTCTTTTAACAATTATCTTTATATGAACTATAGAAATGTTGAATAGTATGTGTCTTTAATATAAAAAGATTAGTGATTGTAATCTAAATTAAGATGAAAATTTAATTAGCACTAAATTTAAATACATAAAATTAAACATGAGATTTAACTATCATATTTACGGGAGCTGTTAGATTAAAAGTGAAATTATTTATGGTAGCTAACATTACTTTAGATAAGGTTATTCAGTTAATAAATATTAATATGTCCTATGTAATTAAAATTTAAAACTGATAGAATTAAAAAAATTTTTGGTGTTATGCCAACCACTTTAGTAGAAATCTCCAAATTTTCAGAATCTGCCAACAATGCACATAACCAATCTTCTGACAACCATGCTCATAACAATCCTTCAATCAAGCAATGCTGTGGTGTATGCTTTTTTTTTTTCGTTGTATTCCATGTTAAAATGCTTTTTATAAACAGATTATCACATTTTCTTAAATTTAGTTTTAAATTATGAGCTTGTGGAATTTGCAGCAACAAAAGAAACTGCAATAAAATTTCTGCAGGAATATAGAATTTTGCTGAAAATTGAAAAGGGAACAAGGAAATGCATTTCCTAGATAGCTGCTGTTACCAAGGGTTGCATAAGATGAATCTCTGCAATATTATGATTTTTCTTTTTTAAGGAAAAGCAGATCACTGTGTACTTTGGGAGAATAAGGCAAAAAATTACTGAAAGATTTAAATTTAAATCTTTCAGTAATTTTTTGTAAAATGTTATATTTTTAATATATTGCATAATGCTTATTTAATAATTCAAATCTGTATTTTAAATTGCTAAAGTATGTTTTTTTTTCATATGTTGATAATGTTTACCATTTTACAATAAATATCAATAGTTTGGGAATCTTTCTTACAAAAAGGCACAAAAACCACCAACTTGCCCATGATAAGTAATTTTTACCTTTTCATCTGTAAAAAATAGCCAAATTGTGCCAAGGTGGTTGGAATAATACCAAAGTACCAAAATAAATTTATAATTTTAAAATAACTTAAGAATCATCAAAATAATTTCTAAAATTAAGATAGAAATAGTATAAGACAAATCTATCTAAAATGAAAATTTTGCATGATTAAAAAAAATAGTCATAAAGCAATATCAGAATTCAAAGATTTTTAAAACCCTTAAAAAGAATTGTTTATATTTCTCTTGTAAAAAAACTTAAAAGCATATTTTTTATGCTGATAAGAAAATTAGTATTTGAAAAATAAATTCAGGTTCACTGAGTAAAATGAAACATTGTCAAATATCTTGTTTATCATTTATTCAGTCAGTCACTCTTAAAAGACAAAACATGTATTCTTTATTCTAGGGTGAGAGATTATTTTTAATTTTCTGTAACCTTTTTTTAAAAAAGAAAAATAAAGTAGATTATTTAGGATTGTTATGCTGTGTTTTTTAGTTTGATTGTATTAGCTAGCTTTCTTTTACCTTTAAAAGCTGTAAGAATATAATTAAGTTGCTGCATCATTTATTTGTTTGGGAGGATTTCTTCATTAATTTCATGAAAAGTAATTATATCAGTATGCTTTATAATTTATACAAATGTTTAATATGTAATGAATTTTTTCCCTTGCATTGTATAGATTTAAGCTTATGCAGAATTGAAATTTTGTAATCTTAATGACGCAGAAATATTTGGTGCTTGTAGATTTGCATTTTAAATAATCACAGGTGCACTATAATTCTTTAGAAACTATAATTTTTAAAAAAAAAAAAAAAAAAAAACAATTATTTTTATATTGTAATAGGATGCATTTTGCAGTACAAGGTATCTAAACTGTATTATGAATGACTCGCATCTGTGATTATTGACTAATGTTTTAAATATAATAATTTGCAAAGGAGCAAGGATTTTTAATAATAAAATTTCATATTGAAAAGCTTGGACAGATTAACTCTTTTTATTTATGTCTCTGAAATTTTACTATCTTTCACTTTTGTACTGTTATCTCATTCAAAAATGGCTCACAGCATACTTTCATATTGAATATGTTGTATGTAAATATTTGCTGCTGAATTTTATTTCCATGCTGTTTCTGATAGATAACTGAAATGAAACTGGGCAGTAAATCTGACTACTTATATATATATTCCCATAGACCGTAATATTTGGCAGAGATTCTAAAGAATGTTTGGATGGGCAGATTAACTTTTTGTTTAATCAGATAATCACAGATCGCTGTTTGTATAATTAGTTAATCAACAGATATAACTTACAGACATAGCATATAAATAACTTCAATATGAATTCAAACTGTGAAAAAACATTTTCATTAAAATTTGAGCCAATCATTCCAGAGCCAAAAATCTTTTACCAAATTTAAAATATACCAATAGCCATTTTTTCATTACCTTTCCATTACATAAATTTGAATAGTGCGCAGCATTTTTTATTGTGCTAGTTTGCTTAATCCCAGAATCTTTTTATGCTTTAAGTATGCACACGAATATAACAATTACTCAACTACAAAAACGCCTTACTCTGTACTGTTCTTTAGATGGCAGGTCCAAAATTTTAATAATTATTTTAAAATACAAGAGAAAAACAGAAATACTAGTTAACTTACATAACTAAACTGGCTATTGAGGATTTGAGGCTACACAAAATTCCAAGTGAATATCTTACGAGTGTGTTGTTATGTCTTGCTTGTCCATTATTGGCTCTAAATTGCACTGTGTTAACAAGTGTTTTTGTCAAAAATGATCATCAGGAAAATAATTTTGTCATTTTTATACTTTTGATTGATTTATTTTAGTGCCAAAATTGACCGACACCTGTTCAGTAGCATTTTGATGAAATCTGTAAATATTTTAAATTAAAATGTGATTATTTTACCGTTCTAATTTTCTGACTTTTAAGTTGGAGTTTACTTACATGTTTTGATAATTTGTTATGTAATATTATTATTTTGGAATACTGATTTTATGTTTGCTGTATGTCATCGATATATTATTGAAATATAAAGTTTTATATAAAAATCTATTTGATTTTAATTAATTTATTGAAATTGATTTGAGTAAATGCTATTTCCATGATTTTTATTTTCATTCTTTTAATGAAAACTTTTTTGATTTTTTTAAAGTATACAGAATTCAGCTATGTTAAAGAATAATTGAAAGTTTGATTCTTATTTTGTATCTTTTGAGATATGTGATATCAATAAATATTGCATTAAAATACATGATTTTCTATGTATGATGTGTATTTGTTTATTCTAGAATAATGGTTTTAAACTTAATAATTTTACTGTTGCAGTGAAAATAGTAATGATAAATTAAATTTTAACTTTTTAAATATATTATACCATTATTATTTTTGTGCATCTTTATTTAAAGAATTTTTAATGATCCAAAATGTTTATTTTTTAATTCAGTTCATGACATATTTTAACAAAGACTATTTACTCCATTTTCCTCAAATTTTAGACCAGTTTATATTTTAAGTATATGCTATGATGATATAACACTATCCTATATTCTATGACAAACAAAACAGTCCATCATTTATGAGAATTTTAATTTTCTCTCTTAACATAAATCTTATTTGAGTTACATCAAGTAGTCATTTGCCATTGTATTAGTTCCAGCAATGATTGCACAAGACAGCAATTTTATTGAAGTAAAATAAGAAATAAAAATAGTTTTTGTAAAAAAAATTGTATAATAACCACATTAGTTTTTTTTTTTTTGCTATTTATTTTTAGACTAGTAGAACTACTTATGGGTTTTCAAAGAACATAGAACAGTTACTACATTGATTTGCTCCTATCATTTATTTTTTCAGTGTTAGCTAATTTGTTTTTTTAGTCTTTTATTGGTATATTTTTTAACTTATTTAAGGATTTCAAGAACCACTATAAAACAATTAACATTGGGAAGCTAAAAGTTCCAGAGCTAATTTTGTAAAAACTACTTGTGCAATTTTTACAAAACTTAGAAGTTTGGCATAATTTGAGTCGTACAATCAAAATATGGAAAAAAATTGGCATGTCATTTCAGAAAAAGTCTGATTTTTGTGTCAAAATACCTACTTAGAACAATGCTATATATAAACCCTAATACATATCCTACGTCATGCTTTCAAGATATGAAAAATGCAAGTTGAATTTTGTCAATCGGCCCAGTAGAATAGGAGATATAGAATTGTTCCCCCCCTTTTCTTTTGCGCAGTGTATAACATGATGAAGCCAAAATTATTTAATGCCATTAAGAACATATATAAGGAACCTTTTTTTACTCCATGATACATTGGAATGTTTAAACAAATCATTTAATAAACAAGTTGTGCTATGAAAACATTAAAAAATGCAAGGTCACAATATTACAGATTATGTGTAAAAATTGTTTGGTACTTCTGAATAAAAGAGGAAAGATCTATTACACCATCAAGTACATCTGCCTTCGAAATGCAGGTCAGTTTTAAAGTTTTTGTCTACTCTTTCTTATAGCATGCAAATATATTTACATATAAAAGAACTATTATTTCTCAAACGGTGTAAAGGATTATATGTAGCTGATAAAACTACAATTACACACCATGATCACATGTTTGAAATCCAAGAAAAATTTGAATACTCTTTCCAAATTGTGAAATAGATGGTCTTTTTCCAACACCAAAAAAATAACACCAGGTGAATTCTATTCTACAGCAGCAGATTTCTAGTGAAATTTTTTTCTAATGTATGCCCCAAACAAAAGTACCAGCAATCTCATGGAATCAACTAAACAATATATTGCATAGATGCCAATCTTGAAATGTGAAAAAAACAGTCGCACCATTTAAAAACACCAAATTGATTTAAATTTGCCTTAAAATTCATAAATCAGATTATTCTACATTTTATGTTCTTTGGCTAATTTTATTTTGTAATTTTATACTGAGAAATCCGAAGTAGAAGGAAAGCTCTAATTTATCATAGCATTTTCAAATACTATACAATTTAATTTGTGGCTGTCCTGTAGCACATACTGGTGTAAAACAAAATTAAACACAAATCTTTACCAATTAAAAATTTACTGAAGTTCCGTAAATGTTTACATATACAACATTTTGGATCAAATTTATCAAGAAAAATTATGCTAAAAATCACTAGGATAAGAAAAGTGACACTGTGCAATTTAAGTTTTATTAATTTAATAAATTTCATTTATTTTAAATATTTTCCTTGGTAAAGGATGAAAATTAAAAAACAGGAAATTTGGTTATCTATCTGGCAATGAAAAACCAGGACAGTTGGCAGCTTTGGCATTAATATGGAAAGCATCACATACTGACTGCTGGAAAAGCTAGAACTCTCTGGGATTAGAATCTGTAGATTTTCATCATTTTAATGAGATTATCAGATATAACAAAACATGAGAGTAGAAGAAACTTTTCAGAGATAAAAGTTTTTTTCTTCTGCCAATGGAAGGTTCCTAACTAAAATTAGTTTTGCTAGAACCAGTGCCCTGGTTATCTATGTAGAAAACATTTAAAAACTGAACTGAAATTGTTTCACTTGAAGCTTTGTCTTTCAAATCATTTCACGAAATAATTGGTTTTCGCATATGTCAACCAATCAGATATTCCTAAAACAGTAATTCTGGACTATGTTTCTGTAAACACATTGAAGTCAGTTTATGGCTGTGATGCCATAAAGATATTCAATCAAACATCCTGCTGGTACAGATTCTCTTACCTAGGACTTAAGAATCAATGAGTGAAGAAATAACATCAAATGGGCATTGAATACCAGCATACAGATTCATATCTCACTGAAATGTTTTAAAAAAATAATGACTTATTTGAAACAATTTTATCTACAACAGCAGATTTTTGGCCAACAGAAATAATAAGTAAAATCGAAACTGTACGCAATTTTGAAAACTAAATTAAATTTAATCTGTTTCATTATTCTTAAATCATCAAATAAGGCGCATGTTTTTAAATAACTGTTTTTTAACAGGCAGCCCTCTACTTTCACACATTTAAAAAAATTCTGTCAACACTACAAAAATTGTCATTTAAAACTGAAGCCAATACTATTTATCAAGCAAACAAATCTCAGGACACTGAAAGGGAAAGAATTTCTTCGTCTTTTAGAAATTAAATAAAAATCCTGGGTATCTGAATTAATATTTAAAGGCTTATTAATTTTGTGCAGGCAGTTAAAACTTGTCAAGATTAAAATTTACAATTTAAAGCATTATTGATCTTGGATAATACTCCAACACACCCAAAATATCTACGGAATTTACAGTTGGAAATCAATGAGGTAATTCTTCCTCCCAATACGACCTACATCATCAAGGAAAATCTGAGCGGCACAGGTGTTTGGATCTACTGGTTAAGATCTGTATAGAAAACGGATTTAATGGCTAAATTTGTATAATTACTTATTTTAGTCTCCGTTTTCAAAAACTTCTATTTATTAAAATGGTATTTATATCATTAAAGAAACTAAGAATGCAAAATATTTTAAATTATACACTAATATAGACCGAGGCAAAAAAATCGCATGACCAGACAAAGGCGGTTATGCTACTTAAGAGGTTAAACAATTTTTGGAAGAACTATAATAAATGGAACACAATGAATAATACTGGAGACTGACAGGGTAAAATAAAAGGCTCCTGGAAACAATCATGCCTGAAAATTATGAGCAATTTCAAAGATTCCCAAGAAATTTCAGAAACTATTAAATGAAAATGTGGAGTATGTGAACCCAGTTGAGACTGTGTATTTAAGTATGTAAGGCGATTAAGAGTTGTAGAATTCTTTATTAAGGAAAGAAAAAGTGATATTTGACTAACTCTTTATAAGGAAAACATTTGAACCCACCTTGTTAAATTATGTGTATTGAAAAATATTAAAATTTCTTTTTTTTTTTACATGTCTCTACTTCTGAACATTTAAGATTCTCACACATTTTCAGAAACCAATTATGTGCAAAAGTCGAGGATCACCTGCAATACTATTTAATATTTTCTGCAACTTCTTATATCAAATATGAAAAAACACCAGTTAGTTCACATTTTATATATGTATCAATATTTAATATATTAAATACTAATATACTTCTGTTCCTCCTTATTTATATAAAAACCATACTTTGTGAAATTCTTTGACTTCTTATTTTGGTTTTGTGTAGCAGCCATCTTGGAAGTTGTGCCTTTCTGGCGCCGATCTTGACATCAAAAACTAATTTAGGCGATAATGAACAGACACTGAATAACAATGAAGAAACTCAGCCTTTTTCTGACCATTAAATTTATCAAAGAGCTGCCTGAGACTCAGAAGTCACATGGAAAAAATTGTATTGATGATCTGCATAACTAGAATTTTTTAAATTGATGGTTTATCAAAGCCTCATAGCTGACAAATTCCGTGAACCCTATTGTAAAGAATGGGATTTTAATTATCAGAAATCCGGGAAAAAGGAATCCAAGCAGCCAGAAAAATCGAAATTAATGGGATCCTTCCAAGAAACAAGTTGCGGCAGCTACACCTTTAAAGGATGTTTGACTCCACATCGAGGAGAAATGATAACGACCGGGAACACCTCGGAAAAACTGCCAAGCTGATACCCTCCTAAAAGAATGTTCCTGCTGCTGTTATGACTAATAAATTTGACATTTGCTCCTCTGCTGAGGAAATTATGAACTTTCAAAATGCAGCACCTACAAACGAAAATCAAGCGGAAGTATCCATTAAATCTGACACTAGAAAATAATGACCACCTCCGATCATCTGCCTGAGATCAGAAGTACGTTGGAATGAAGTTATAAGTTTGCAAAACTCGGTTAATTTGTTACACTGGGATTTCTCGCACAGGCAAAATTATTTTATTCAACTCCACTGCAATCTGTGATCTTGCTTTGGCTATTTTTAAAGAATGAAGTGCAGTTTACCACATTCAGACTAAAACGTGATGCTCCTATTAAGGTAGTAATTTGATTACGGATGATTCTAGCCTTAAAGAAATTAAAAAAGAACTCTGTGATGAGGGTCACCCTGTAACTAAAGTTACCCAATTCATTAAATCTTATGAAAATGAAGTTAAACTTCCTGTTTTTCACCCCAATAAGAAGAAAACTATTCTAAATCTGAAAGTTCACATTTAACACCATAATCAGCTTCCATTAACAAAGATTTGGGCATGCACCTCTATGTTTCAAATGTGGGAAAAGTCATTAAGACTTTTTGTGACTTAAAAGAACTCTGATAACCAATTTCCTTCCATTACAAACTAAGTCATCTTTTTTCTTTTAAAGGATATAAATTTTCATAACAGAATTTCATAGACATACATAGACAAATTCATTTCAACATAGAAAAATTCATAACAGAAAATCTGATGAACATGCAACTCCATACTTAACTAATGAACTGATCAAGAAAGCTCCCAAGTCCAAAAAGGAATCACTTTATGAATGTGCTTCTACACGCTTCACCTTCTCCTACTATCACAGTGAATTCTCTTCCGAATCTACGATGCTTAATTTTGCCAGTTTCTTCGGCAAAATTTTAGAATGTGCAAAGATTTAAGAAACTGGAAACACAGGAAGATAAACAACTCACTGTACAGTTCATTCCAGATTTCAGCTCTAGTGTAGAATTGGTGAAAAATTTTGTTCAGTTTTGGTGATAAAACCTCATTTTTGGTTACTATGAGAGTTTTAACTTCTTGATTTATTAAAGTGAAAATAAATCGATGTGCATATGGACAAAGTCAAGGCAATTCTCTGATTTTTAAGTGAAAATAGGTCGCTGTGTACATGGGCATGGAGTTTGTGAAATTGACTTCTTGTTTTGTGTAGAGACCATCTTGAAATTTTGTCTAATTGGCAACGGTCTTGGCATCAAAACAGAATCGCCAAAAAACAAGGGGCACGCAATTGTAAACTTTTACACAGATTTCAAACGAACTGTAAATATAATTCTCCATTTTATTTGTACGATGACTGTTTTAATTATAATTGGACAAAGCAGGTGGCACCACATCTCTTCAATTTCTATAATTACTGTTTTCACTCTGGCCGGTTATGTGTAGCCTTTTTGTACTGGTCTCTGATAGGCATCTTTATATCATCTCATACAGAAAACAGAGTGCAAATGTACACTGTAGTCTCTGCATACAGCAGTAATTGGAGTACTGCCTTTAATAAATAACATTTAACTTTGTTCCCTAAACCCTCCTACTTCTTAATTACTAAGTAACAAAAAATTCCTGCTTTCTTCAAAACTGGATATACTGATCAAAATTTGAATACACACTCATTTCAACTTAATGATATTATTCATCACTCATGTAAAGGACATTAATGTAAATCAAAATAAGGTTGAGTTACAGTTAAATCACATGCATATACAAAATTCTTTTAAAGGAAAAGATCACAATTGTAGAGTGATTTTAGTCCGCTGTTAAACATATAGTTTCAACACCAAGAGATAATCATTACCTCATACCTCTAATGCTCTCATGCAAAAAACACATACTGATTTATATTTCATGCATAGTGATCTAATGAATCATTATTCAAATAAATATTTTATCTAAGATAAGCACCTGTTCATATTTTTGAATACAGTACACAATAATGTAGAAAACTGAAGTAACTAAACAAATCAGCTAGCGACTAATTTCTCAAAAAGTAGACTTGAAATCTTTAAACCAACACAAATGATTTATTGATCAAATTTTCCATATTATTTTTAAATACAGAAAAAGATTCGGGGTATATTTAAAAAGTCATTCAAACTAGACTTTAGTTTGTTACATAAGCTTACAGCAACACAGTACTTATGCCAGAATTAAGATTCCACAAACCAGGGTAATCAAAACAGTTACAATAAAAAAGCAGTCCCAATTACTTTCTAGAAAACTTTCAATAGCATTTTTTTCTGGATTTTTCTTTTGTTTATCAGTGGCTACACAATAACTCAATCTCATCATTTTATATAAAACTACAGCTATCTTTACATTTTAAATTTAATACATCAAGAACAAACAAACAATTTTGGCTTATAAGACACATTCCAAAATTAGGCAAAAATTCAGCTCAGGACTCCAACACCAGCGGCAAACTTTTACTTTTTGCCTAGTTTTACTTTTACATTAACCACTTCTTATAAACTATTTACCTTCAGGAAATAGTTGAGAACTAAAACACATTACATTAGTTCTCACTACTCACAAGTCTTCCCATTTCAGATCACGTACATAAAAATACAACTATATTAACTTAAGATTTAAACTGAAATACACATTTCCACTTAATAGAAAAGATAGCGTAATATAAATATAAAAAAAAATGATAAATTAGTTCTCAGGATTAGGACAATAACAACTTAAGACTTTGACCTTGTTCTCATGAAGGTAAAATTAAAGTTATTTAGAATAAACCAAGCCTTTTATCCAGAACATTTCTAACAAAAATGATTAAAAAACATACATCAAAACACAGAAAAGTATATTAAGAATGAATTTATTTTGCCAATTACATACTGATCTAAACAATTTTTTAATTACCATTTAGGATGCTAGTAATGGTACAAATCAATGATTTAGCTACATAATATTGGAAATTAAAATGCAAATAACAACAAAAATGCCATCATCAAGCAAAACAGACCCATGGCTTCAGACAGGGCAAAACCTAAGATAGCATATGAAAAAAGTTGCTGCTTCAAAGATGGATTCCTAGCATATCCAATGATAAGGCTGCCGAATACTGATCCAATACCGGCTCCAGAACCAGCAACACCCACTGTAGCTGCTCCAGCTCCAATGAATTTGGCTGCAGAATCAATATCTTTCTGTACAGCACTAGTATGGATAGCACGAGGAAATTGAGATATCAGTGATGAAGAGAGGGTAACACGGGGCAAGACCTTAGGTTGTGATGCACGAAATGGCTCCTCAGGAGCTCGAATGCTAGTGACCGCTGCACTTAAAGGCCTAGCAGAGGACCGAACAGCTGAGGTCATCATAGCTCTGATGAAAGGAGTTGAAACAGCATACATTTTGAGATGTAATTAAAGTTAAAATAACTCCTTGATGAAAAAATTCTACAAGCACTCAACGTACAGCACGTTGCCCGAATGCTCGATACCAGAAGGTCAAGTAAGGCAAAGTAGGTGTCGTTGATACGTGATTTCAAGTTGAGATGTTGCCTTTCTTCTTTCCTCATAAAGTAACTGTTAATATGCTAAATTATTTTGTGATTTAAATTTGCTGACTATTCTCGATCTCCAGTATATTATTTTTCAAGAGAATATCTCATAAGTTATTAGCAACATGTAGATGCAAACAGTTGTAAAAGAAAAAAAGGTAATAAGTTAGGATTGGAATGTCTAATTACTTAGAAAAATGAACAAACTGTATAGCACATTACTAAAGAACATTCTTATTTGCGTTTTGTAAATGTTCATTAGATAAGCATAATAAGGAAGGAATTGAAATTTAATTTCTAATTGGAATGTCAAAATAATCATATCAAGTAGAAATATTTTTAACTGAAATTGATCTGTCATAGATATTTCGATTTTTAAAAGGAAGTCCTTCAAACAGGTTTTGGTTTCGATTTCATAGAGTGCAGACAAGGATATTTAACGTAATTTACAAAATTTCTTTTTGTCTGCGCAAAATGAAAAAAAATCTCTATTCGAATTAGCATATTTTGCCTTTCGTGTAAAAAGATGTAATGTACACTGAGGGCCGCTGTGTGTTTCGTTGATCTATCTATCTATTATTAGGTGGAAAATGTCGCGTTCGAATGTATCTGGTGATAGCTCAAATTTTAAGTTGGGTTCAGCTTGGTTTCAAAAGAAAATTAACATTCGTCCTGTTTTAAGAGGTTGCCATTTAATTACAGATGAAATTTTAAAGCAAGTTCCTGAGATCGGTAGATTTTCTATTGGTCTTGTGCATATTGAAAGTAAGTACTGGCGTTTAATTCTTTAAACATATATAGAAACCTATATATCAGGATTTATTGACTAACGTAAAACTTTCTTTAGTCATGCATACATCAGCTAGTCTGGCATTGAATGAGGTAAGATTATTTGTTTTATTCGAAATTTTTTCTTTCATAATTGATGAATTATCGTAGTGATTGATATATTTTTGTTAATATTAATAGTTTGTCAAATTATGAACATTTTGTAGTCATTATGATGCAGTGTATTTTAGAAATTATGTGTTTTTTAATGTGTTCTATTATTTAACATAAAATAAGTCGATCTTTTATGAAAAATATTAAAGCAAATATTTATGTTAAGTTACAAATTGCAGATTGTTGTTGAAATGGTGCAGTTTTGTAAAATATTATATGCTTCAGAATTTTATAATGCAGGGAGGGCGTGAAAGATTTGTTAATTGTTTGTTTTATTAATTATAATTAAGAAATTTCTATTATAAGGACTTTATCACTTAAAATGGAATTTATTTGGTTGTGTAATTCTTAACAAAAAGGAACAAACTGTATAGCACATTAAAGAACATTCATATTTACGTTTTGTAAAAGTTCATTAGATAAGCATGATAAGGAAGAAATTGAAGGCATTTTTTTATTTTGTAGATGGTAAGCTATCTAAAAACATTTTTGTTTATAAGGGGAACACAATCTTGACAATTTCAATTTTATCCAGAATTCTGTGTGGTTTTAATAGTATTTAAATGCTGAGCATTTGCAAAAACTTAGTATGCATTTTTTCAAAATAAGGCAAGAAAGCTGAATGGTAAATAATATATCAAGCATTACTGTGACAAAATTAGTGATGATTTGCAGTTATTTAGATTAAACTTGCTGCATTCAGGACTGGGAGCTCTTTTCTGTGTGATATTTTGCAAGGCAATATATTCATTTCTCAAGGAATTTTAGTAGAAATAATAAATCCAGGCTATGATTGTTTTCTTGTACATTACCTTTTTTTAAATATAATATCAGTCTAAGGTTGAATTTTACCCAGCTTTAAAATCTGTTCATATTTTCCTGTTTTATTGAGGTGGAATTTCTACAGGAAATGATTAGTAGATAAAAGTTTGCAAATAAAATTTGCTGCTTTTTTGTTATTGGAACCATATTCAGAAATATATGTATGTATGTATGCATACTGTTTTTATTTTTCAGAAATTCTTGTGTAATTTCACGCTTATCTTTTTGAATTGTTCCAACACATGTCAATTTGTGCTTTTTCAATAATTCATTGGCCAATGGAATGTTCATGTACCAATTGTCCATAGTTATATTTCTTCCTGTGCCATTTATGGGTGCAAAAAGTCTTTGTACAATGTCGAATGCTACATTTGATTGTCTGTATGGTACGACAGGCTGCTGACTTGCATAAATTTCTAGGTTGTATGTGTAAAATGTACGAGAATCGCACAAAGCAAAAATTTTTATTCCATATCTTGTGGGCTTAAATTTTATATATTGTCTAAACTGACACCTTCCTCGAAAGGGCTCTAATTTTTCGTCTGTAGTACAATATTCAGGTAAAGAATATATTTTTTGTATGTTTTTAATAAATTTTTCAAAAACATTTCTAATAGGTGCAAGTCTATCCATCATCTTTTGCTATGCTCATTTATGTAATTAAACCTAATACACCTCAACAGGAAGTGGAATTGGTTGATAGAATTGTTATTTGAAAAATAGTTATTCTGCTTCCGTCAGTTGACCACAAATCTTTTGCGGTGAAAATGCGCTTTAGCCCACTGCTTGGCGATGTTTTGAAAATCGCCAATTCGGCGCGTTTCTGCGAAACGTCTTTGCAATTAATTGCGACCTTCCCGACACGCTCCGCGAAAACCTATTGTAAACAAAACATAGAATTCTAAACCATAAATTAGTATGGAAACTGTTGCCACAAAAATATAATAAAATAATATGCAAAACGAACATTACGATCATTAAAATATTTGTCAGTTACCTTTAAATTAATTATTTACATTTTATGTTGTAATACTTACACATTTTATGCCGTTACATAACCTTCCCGACACGCTCCGCAAAAACGTAACCAAAATGGCATCCCAGAAAGAAGGAATTTTTTTTAAAAGGGCATTAAAATTACAAACGATACCATGTACACACCGTTCCGTTTTAACTTAAAAAAAAATTTGAGAATTGCACAATGTAGGCAACGTACACAAATAAACAAAATAAGCTAGAATAACGAAAATAAATTACAAGAAAATGCCATGTGCACAGCGTTCCTTTTAAACTTAAAAAAAACTTCAGCGAATTGCACAATGTAGGCAACGTACACAAATCAACAAAATAAGCTAAAATAACGAAAATAAATTACAAGAAAATGCCATGTGCACAGCGTTCCGTTTTAACTTAAAAAAAACATCAGCGAATTGCACAATGTAGGCAATGTGCACAAATCAACAAAATAAAATAGATTGCAAACGATACCAGCGTTCTGTTCTTCAGCTGAGCCAAATTATTTCAATAAAAGGCAACAAAATATAAAAATTAAGCAACTTGCACTTCCAATAAAGTAATAAATGTACATGTACATTCACTCACCTCTCTCAGCATCACAGCTAAATCCATACCGACTCGGTATTTAGCGAAATATAAGTTACGAAAATAGCAAACACAAAAACACCGCATTCAAAGAATACAACGACAACTGAAATAACTACTTAAATTAACACGTAAGAATTTCGAATAAACCGCTACGTCATCACACATTACCAATAAAACCGTTCTTTATAAAATAGGAAACACGCATGCGCGAAAACTACATGTTTCCGTAGCTTCAAAATACCCAATCAGCCATGTTGCGGATATACGGAGTTACCCATGTTGGCGCGTTTATTGCTCATTCAAAAACAATCGCCGCCAAGCAGTGGGCTAAAGCGCATTTGGGCCTCTTTTGCATTGAGATGTGCTGCTCCCAGGACTCCAGCGTAATATAATAGGCCAAACAATGCCTGCAATTCAGCTATGTTTGTACCTTGTGCATCACATTCTCTAGAGAATTTGCTTCTTATTGATGAAATGTAAATATTTGTTGATTTCACCAAATCTCCCATTGTTTCAGCATAAAAAAATTTGAAATAAACACTCAGCTGGCATTTTCAAATTTTTAGTGCTTTTCTTGATACCAGTAAATGTGCTACTATATTGTGCGGGCGTGTTCGAATGTTTTTCAGGGGTAAATTTTTATTCTTCTTTGTTCTGTCCTTTCTCACATAAAAATCATCTCATGTCGAAGAAGATATGCTTTGTGAATCAACAGATTTCTCCTCAGAATCAGTTTCGTGAGAAATATTATTGCACTCAGAATCAGAATCTTCAATTTTGCTATCAGTTTATACACTAGGGAGGAGATCCTGTGACCGTTGCTGTTCCCGCTTGTATGCACTCATCTCGATGAAATTCTCTCTAGAAGTGAAACATTAGCACATGCACTGGGTAGCTACAATTTGATTGCACATTCCTTCCGTAAAAACGTAAAATCCCAAGGACACGGGAAATATTCCTCTGGACGACCCCTTCGTAACCTTGACCTCAAAAGGTGCAAGAAGTACTAAAAAGGTCACATTATGGCCTGTCCTTATTTTCTAAGAAAAGACTACACGTGGGGTGGATTTTATCCCAGCGCGTGTGCTGATGGGTTAAAGGATTTTCACCAACTTTTATGGTCAACTAGATTTTCCATAAGTAAAAAAAAAAAAAAAAAAAAAAAGTTTGTTAAAAAAAAAAAAAAAAAAAAAAAAAAAAAAAAGTTGTGTTTATTGAAACAAACAAGTGTGTTTTTTTTTCCTATCAAATTAATAAGTAGTTTTGCCTGTGTTTCTGTTGTTTTAGCTAAAAACTGTTTTTAGTACTTGATTATTATTCCATCAACTGAGAAACTAGTTATCCACAAGTTTGATCCAACAACATATTCATAACATGTGGACCTTCATATGATACAGTTGGGATTGTTTTTTGATAAACCATGTTTAATTTTTATGAGTAAGGATATAACTGTTATTACTGTATTTCTTTTCTTACATTATTAAAAAAAAAAGGATTTGCCTTCTAAAGAATAGCGACCATTAGATTAGTTTCAAAGTTATGGTTCTTACCATAAAAAAGTGTGTGTTATGGGGATAATGTTGTCAGCTGAATATGGCTGATGAAAGAGCAATAAATAGATTGTAACATTTTCCTGCAAGAAGTTTTTATTCATAGTGTTCCAAATATAGCTGCTGGTAAAATCGGAAGACTTAACAAAAAAATAGAAATCTACCAGAGCATTTTTATGAACTCCAAATACAAAGCAAGGTGAATACTGATTGTTTATTAGATGAAGAGTCATCAGTTCCTTTAGAATTCTACAGGAATGCTTGCCGCAATTTTGGTGGAATCTCTGTCATATTTCATGGTTGTCAGAATGATACATAAGTACCATTTCTTCATAACATCGGTACATAATGAATTTAATAATTGATAGGATAAGTTACACCTTTGTTAAGTTTTTTTCTAAAAGGAGCAGTTATCTCTGGAATGTATGAATGATACAGCTGTCACAATATTTCTGTATGACATATCACACATATCTTGGCATGGTTTCGGATATTATCTTTTTCACTGTTATGAACTTAAAATTAGTTAAATTTTCAGAATTAATAATGAATCTGTGACTTGAATAAATTGTGTCAGCTTCTTCAATAATAATTAACTTACTTTCTCTGTTATTAGCATCTTATTTCTGATCTCAAAATGGGGAGGGGGGAATATTTGTAAAAAGATAAATTAATTTGACCGATCTAGGCTGTAGCATTTTTTCAATATTTAATGCTGCAAGATTTGCAATTTTTGCAATCAGTATTTTTTATATCTATTGTAAATTACTTCATCAAAAAATGGGTTGTATCTAAATTGAAAAATAGTTCTTTATTGTTAAAGCAGTTATTGCATAAATCTTTGATGATTATATCTGAAATTTGCACTTTACAGATTGGCTGCAGTTTTGATGAGTAAGTATAAGGACCACATACCTAAAAATGAGGAATTTCCTGAAAAATATTATTGGATGTCATAGATATTTGTTGAATATAATCTTAATATTTTCATAAACTTATTTTTTCAGTCCTTACATGTATCAACAGATCAAATATTGTTTTTATTTTATTGTATTTATCTATTTTTAATTTCATTTTAGACATTTAGGTTATATTTATTTAGATATTTTATGAATCTTTTTTTTTTCTCTCTAGAACTGGGATCCTGATGTCAGGTAATAAAAGCTTTTTTTAAGTATATTTAGATTTATAATTTGGCTAGTAATATACTTTTATTTATGTTTTTTAATTTTTTGTCCTTTTTATGATCTCTATTTTATATTATCATATGTAGCATATGAAAATTTCTCACTTTTTCGGGAAACTATTAAGTAAACTAAAATTAAGGACGAGACGGTTTTTTCAATATAACTTTGTACAAAAGCTTTCGAAATCAACACATTTAATACCGTAAGATCCCCAATACGTAAGGACATGAGTAATGTAAGCAACACTTAGTAAAAGAGAAATCAGAGGGATAAAAAGAAGCTTTACTGAAAAAGTAGCATGGAGCGCAATGCGACTGAAGGACGAAACATCCCTGTGATGGGTGTCCAGCAAGAAACATCCAGTCTTTAATAGGGGATATGATCTCCCCTGACTGCTAGGCAGGTTTCACATCATTTGTGCATGCTGGATATGTGGTTGTTAATGAGCTGTTGAGACACTGCTGCTCGTTCCTCTTGTAGCACCAATCGCAGTTTCGAAATCATTACTGGCGATAAGTTGCGTGCTGCCACGGGTCTCCCTAGTAAGTTCCGTACATGCTTGACGGGATTTAGATCCAGAGACCTTGCCGACCAATCCATATGTTCAATATCTTCACTCTCCAACAGCTCTTCGACAGTAACTGTGCGATGAGGTGGAGCGTTGTCCATGAAGAGGAACTGAGGACCCATAGCCCTTGTGAAAAGACGCATGTAAGGAAGAAGAACCTCGTTACAATAGCAGTCCCAGGTGACGAACCTCCTTGGGAGATATGAAGGTCGGTCCGGCTACCAAGCATTATGTCTGCTCGAACGAGAACTCCGCGACCTCCAAAACAGTCCCTTTTGATGATGTTGAAGGGGTTATTGCGTGTTTCCCGCTCTGTCCAGATGTGTATGTGTCTAGAATCGCAACTCAGACTAAATCTGCTCTCATCTGTAAAGAGTACTCGTCCCCATTCATTGTCTCTCCAATTCCGGTGTTCCCGGCACCACAGAGAACGCCTTCTCCGATGGGCAGGCGTTAGAGGTACACACCGTACAGGGCGTCGTGCAAACAGACCACCACCGTGCAGTCTTCTGGCCACGGTAAAACGCGATATCGGTCGTCCAGTCGCCTGTGTCGTGTGTCTAGCGATTTCTCCCGCTGTCTGCCGCCTGTTTCTTCTGGCCTGTAAGGCAATATACCGGTCATCTGCGGGTGTGGTTCCTCGTGGACGACCACTACTAAACCCCCGGATAGCTGTTCCTGTAGTTTGAAATTGTCTCCAAAGTCGTGAAACGATGCTGTGAGCAATTCCGAACTCTGCAGCCACACTTGTCACACTGCGGCCTTCCTCCAACTTCCCAATGATTCGACCTCGGGTAAAAGCATCCAGATGTCGTCTAACAGATTGATTATTCGTCATTTCTCGCTGAGGCAGCAACTCGGTGTGATTTTAACTGCTATACGGCATGCAATCTCTTTGCCAGAAATATTGATCTTACACCGACAACATGCTTTATACTACTCAGACACTGCCCCATTACGTCTACCTGCATATCTGCGCATGTGCTACCGTACATCACCTTACTTAATCTCCTGATTGGTCTTTCTGTCCGCTCTGCCTCTTCGTTCAGCTGATATGCTAATTTTTCGACTTTCCTTAATTTTTGCACACCATTGTATATTGAGGGTAATATGAAACTTGTTATATCTCATTTATTTTGTTAATTTTATCAGTAAGTAAATAAACAGGATGTGCTTCAGTGATGTCATGCTTCATCTGAAAGTAAATTGTATACATTTTAACTGTATCATTGTTGGTAAACTATAGTGTGTCCCTTGAATAAATTTATCAGTTGCAGCATAATTTTGAAAGTTTAAATTTTCCAGCATACTTATCTGTTTTATTATCATTTAAAAAATATTTTAGTCATTTGTATTAGGGAGCAATTAAATTATTTATGATCTTTCATTAATGCCTGAAAATTTTGTAACAGATTTTTCATTGGAAAACTCTACATGATGAAATCAATTGTGTCAGTGCATAATGAAATCAATATAAGAACTGCATTCCATGTGGCTAAGTAGAAAGTTTAAATATGTGTACATAATAATGCTTTAGACTAAAATCCAATAAACATTTTGTTGTTCATTTTCTATAATGCATTTTGATGCTGAGCTTTTAATTATCTAAAAATATTTGAGTTATTAAACTAAGATAGTAAGTTTTGGTAGAAAATTTCCATTTTTACCGATTTTAAGTTTTATCTAATAGTTTGGGAATGTGCAATGTAATTATCAAAGAATAATAATATGTTTCTAATTCTTTTTACTTCTTTTGTTCCCATTGTCAAAGATAGTACATTTTATTCATATTTTTGCATATGCATGGACAGATTATGTTGGTCTTAACTTGGTTGGAGTTTGTGCAGATAGCCTTCATATGTTTTGTCCAAGTTAGTTAATCTAATCTATTCTTTAAATAGATGTAAAATATACTATAGTAATATATTGTAATTATTTATTTTATGACTGTCATATTAATGATTCTTAAACATCTGATATTTCAGATCTTTGCTAGACAATAACTAATGATGTGTACATATAGAAATATAAAAAGGAGACTTTAGTATTCCTTATCATCAATGCCTTTAGTTATGAAGAAATTTGAACTCATTTTTCAGCACATTTGCATACTTCTAGATCTTGGTAATAAAAAAAGGAATTCTGTAGTCTTTCAGCTCATGGTGTAATATACAAATTTTAGATTGATTCCAAAACTTTAAATCTGTTAAACATCGTGATGTATGAGATTATTATGCCTTAAAAATCTCGCTGACTTTCAAAAATAATTAGCTATATTATCAACAGACTTTTTATGAAGAATCAGAAAGATCAGCTGTTGTTTGGCATAAATATTCTGAAACAATTGAATATAGTATCGGGTTTTAATGAAAGTTTCCTCACAAATGCAAATATCGTCTGCATAAACAGTTTATGTTGGGATCATATTTTGTCAAATGATTTTAACATTTGAAAGAAAGAGACTTGCTTTGAACTATGTTGTTAAATTTGTAAAAAAAAAACGTTATCATAAAGTACAAGACATCTGAAATGGAACTATCGTACTACCAAATTAGTACCATCATTTACTTCCAGTTCTGTCGCAAAAAGTTGGCTACAGAATGTCACAAATCATATGTACAGCTTTAAGTACTAATTCTTTATCATATGACTCTGTGAAGGTTTGGTATCAAAAGTTCAAAAACAAGGACTATGACATTCAAGAAGCAGAGTGCTCTGGTTGGCCCATTTGAAAGAAGTAAGAATGACTGTTAAAAAGGATTTGTTATCATTGACTAAAAAAAAAAAGAGTTTTGTTCATGAATTGTACATCACCAGGCTCAGGAGTTAGATTAGTTTATTATTAAATTGATCTGCATCGTTAAATGATCAGTAGTTGTGCAGTCGAAGTATAAAACAAAATGTAGAAGATTTCTATTGTTAGAAATCTTTAAATTATTTTATGTTCAAGATTACATGAGAAATTTTTACGATGTATATTTTTCAGAGAAGACATGGAAGCATTCTTGACAGAACTTGTACCTGAGGTAAGCATTTATACTTTAATCTAATATTAAGACTTTCTGTTTTGTAGAAACTAGGAAAGGATTGTTGATAAAATTAGTCTTAAAATTTTCCAAATTATTTAAACATCAAAAGAAAATCATATCACTAGCATTTTATTTTGTAGCAAAATGAAAAAATAAATAAATAAAATAAAGAGAGATAAAATGTTAGTGTTATCTTTATTCTGTAATTAAGCTGTAATAAAAATTTCTTTTAAAAACTTTTTTTTTTTTTTTTTTT
>KK118863.1:65719-78133 GCA_000611955.2 Stegodyphus mimosarum
AATTTTTTTAAATTTTTTTTTTTTTTTTGTTTTCAGAGTACTCCATTCAGACATTCCTGTGAAGGTCCAGATGATATGGTATATTTTATTTTGTTAATTTTCACTTAATTTTGTGATTACCAGTATAATTATTTTAATGCTACTGTATTTGTAATGATGTATTTATGTTTTCCATGCTGTAGAATGAATCAGATTTAATAATATAATTGTTAGCTAATTAATTTTGAAATTTTTGGAAATGGATTAAAATATTAATTTCTCTCATAATTGAAAAATTCCTACTAAAGCATATAAGTTCATGTGCAGCTTTTCAAGACACATATACAGAGAGGGAAAAAAAGTACCGAAAAGAATTGTAATGATTTCTTTCCTTTCTCACATGCCTTCATTACACATTTAAATTTTGTTACTAAAAAACATGCTGGAGATGCACTTATTGTAATGTAATAATAAAAGTGGTCATGGAATTTTGCCAATATACTGTTACCATAAGGGCAGTACAGAGGGCTATCATGGGTATTTGACTATTGTAAAAAAATGCTCTAAATAATTTCTGCTGATGAAAGAGATGTAACATTCCACATTCACTCATTTCAAGATACTTATACCTTTGCTGGCTTTGTAAAGTATGGTTCATCTTTAAAAATAATATTATTGGCTGAATATTTTTTTACATTAATAAGCATGTTAACATCTGGGACTCAAAAATCAGAAGATTTTTTTTAGTGACAAGAATAATTTTGAAATAGCAAAAACATACGAAAAGGTTTTTTTTTAATTAGTAATAAACTACACTTTAATACTACACTTTAATGTCTGATAGGGCAGTCACTAGACTTTAATATAATTAGTACAAAAATATCTGTATCATAAAATCGGTGTAAGATAGTAACTCTCTATAAAAATGTGTGTATATTTTCCTTTACGAAAAAGGTCCCTATTGTTCTCACTTAGAGATAATGACATCTAGGGAGAAAATAAGTTTCAAGAAAATAAGTTTGTTCCAGTCACAGCTGACGTATCGCAGATATTTGGGAAGAGAGTATTCCTTAATCTCACAACTGCTGAAGGAAAAAAAGACTCCACACCTAAATATCTTGTGAATTGTTGATCACAGACCAGTGTTTCCCATGTGAGCTCTGAACGAAACAAGTTTCTTCAGACTGTCATATTTTTGGTCATGCATGGTATTTTTCGACCTTTTAGCAAAAAAATGCAAAATTTAAATTTTTTATGAATTCTGTAGAGAAGTAACGGTCCTTAAGAGTCCTTACAAGTCCTTAGGCTTTTGGAATCGATTTTTGTCCTTAAAAGTCCTTAATTTCGGCCAGAATTGACAGACGGTCTTAATTATCTGAAATTTCTGTCTGTTTTCGCCACTGCCATTTTGGGTGCCATTTTGGAGGAATGTTTTTGGTGATTCACTGACAAATATGGTTATCTTTTGAATGGCTTCATGGGTTATAATTTATTCCTATTTCTAATATAAATGGTTGAATACTTGAGTTTCATAGTTGAAAGAAGTGAAACCTAAGCATTTTGAAATCATTTCATTTTTTCTAATGAAGAGCTGTTAAACAACTTTTTACTTTTAGGAATGTGAATTCTTTTATTAAACAATTCTAGATTTGTCAACTTATCAACGTTTTGGCAATTTTAAGATCAGTTGGTGTAGAAAATTTTTAATTCCGAGATCCCGGAATTTTATGACGATTTTTTAAAAAACATTTTAATGTTGATAAATTTCATTAAAATAATGACAATATATTGAAATTATAATTAAAACATTTATATAAAAAATAAATATGCTCGAAAGGGATTTTTTTTTTAACATTTTGTGTATTACCTTCATTTATTAAGTATCATGTTCTTTGCACTTAAACCATAAAATTCACAGTTCAACAGTAATATCACAAAATAATTTAAAAAGAGCACATCTTTATAGATGCACAATCTCGTGCACTGGAGATAATTCCCCCCCCCCCCATGGTGTTGCCATTGCTCGCTTTGAAATCATTGAGTTTTTTTTAATCAAAAATTCATTAAAGTTTTACAAAATATGAAATAAATAATAAAACAAACTAATGCGAGAATCATACATACATTTATGCAGATTCTTCCATTTTTTAATTTTTTAAATACAGGGTGTTTATAAAGTCCCAGACCCATTTTCATGTTTAATAACTCATAAAATAATAAAGATAGATTAAAATTAATAACATAAATGGTTAGATAGTTTCGTGACCCTTGTCAATGAACTTCCACATGTGCCTCCTTCGTTGCATGGAGAATATCAAGTCGATATTCAGTTTCATGCCAGGTACCGTCAAGCATGTCAGCATCCACAGAGGCTATTGCGGTTGTAATTCTGGCTTTTAGGTCATCCATGTTCGACACTTCCCTTCTGTAAACGTTGTCCTTTACAAATTCCCAAAGGAAAAAGTCCAGCGGCATAATATCAGGTGATGTGGGTGGCCAAGGAATTGGACCTCCTCACCCAATCCATCTTGCTGTAAAATGGTCATTCAAAGACCTATGAACGATGGTACCCCAGTGAGGTGGTGCACATTGTTGCAAAAAGACTTGTGGCTGTAGCTCTTCTAGTTGTGGAAATATGAAGTTTTTCAACATATCTAAGTATATGACTGATGAGACCATCTTTTCTGTAAAAAAGAAAGGCCCAATGACTCGGTCGTACATTAGTCCACACCACACATTAATCTTTGGGGAATCTCTTTGTGCCTCACGGTATTCATGGGGGTTTTCAGATCTCCATATGTGTACATTATGGCGATTAACAATGCCAGAAAGATGAAAGGATGCTTTGTCGGAGAACATTATGCGCTTAAAAAGCACAGATATTTAGACTGGAAAATGAAATTATCTGAAATTAACCACACGTGCAGACGATATTTACAAAAGTAAAGATATTCAAACCTGAAAAGGAAAATATATAAGTTATTCCATCAATAAATGCCATAAGTTTGTTTATATCTTCATTATTTTATGAGTTATTAAAAATCAAAAGGGGTCTGGGACTTTATAAACACCTTGTATAATACAGGGCGATAATATTTGGTGGCAATAATTTGAAAAGTGGTACGCCAATTATAGTGATTTGACGAAAATGTCAAAATGAAATTAGCCCTTCTGGGCTAAAAATAATATTAAAATAAGACATTTTTAATTTTTGCTGTCATATTATAAAGTTCCATTTTGGCCACATATTATACAATATTTTGAATCTGAAAAATAAACAGGGTATAATGCTTAAAGCACAATTTACAAAACAGTTCTTAGCAAAAGCAAAATAGCTATGTTAATTAAAAATGTCTTTTTAATTTTTTCATGGTAAGAGGTTTTCCCATGTAATTGTCTCAGAATATTCAGAATTCCCAGAATTTGCATCAGTTTTCTCTATAAAATTAATTTTACATTTTTCCCTCTGTTCCTCCTTCCCTAAATATTTCTGGCTTTTTGCTGTTACAGAATTTGTAGGGGCAATTTTTTTTAGGATTTTAGACATTGCAGTTCAGAAAGTTTAGGAGAATTTGAAGGCAAGTTTTATAGACCCACAATTCTAGAAGAGTCCAGTAAAATGTGACAAAATGAAAAATGTCTCCATGGTATTAATATGTAATGGATGTATTTTACAGAAAGTTTGAGATGAATTTCTTACTTCTTGAAAGAACAATGAAAGCATAATATTTGAAGGTTTTCTGATGCTAGAGTCTTTTTCTTAATATGATTATCTTCCTTTATTTTCTGTACTTTTCACTAGGCACAAGCATGGAAAATATCAAAAATGCTTCTCATCTTATCACATGGACAGGCATTGTAGAAAGAAATTGTTATGAATAAAGAAATTGAAATCTGACAATTTAAAAAATTCATCTAATATGTCTGTAGGGATTTATATTTATTTTAAATAACCAGTTTAATTTAATTTTAAGTTCCTGTCCTATAAGCCTTCATTCACCTAATTGTCAGTGCCAGAATATTTAAATTTGGTAGCGTGCATGAATAAATGCAGATTCTACAAGTGGGAGAAAAGGTTTAAGTATCAAGTTCTACAAGGGAAAGTTAGAGAGTGTAGGAAAAACTCTGTGTGTATTGTAGCGTGAGCTTCGGCTTAGCAGTTATTGCTGATTAAATGTGGCGCAACAGCTTTTATTTTGCTGCCATTAAATCGTCAATGCTGTGATAGGAAACAGGATGATCTGAGCCCTGTAGCGTAATTCTACTACTTGTTAATATCATCGAATTTTGGGTTTATTTCTTACTATTTCAGTTACCGCCCAAGCACAGGCGTATTGTGTTAGCTTCTAGTTGACGCATTGTAAATAATTAAAGAGTGTAATAAAGGGTAGTTTTAACCCTTCCTCTGTGCAGTCACTACTCTCCAAATTTCGCACAAGAGATAGACAAGTAGTCTTAGTGCAGTAGTCTTAGTGTAGTGTAGGCAAGTAGTCTTACAGTCTTAGTGAATCATACACAGGGCTGGTGCTAGTCATTTTCCTACCTGATGCAGTCTCTGTGAATCCTAAATTCTGCTGCCTATACTTTTCCAAATTCTGCTTTTAATGTCTGGTCTAAATTCTAAATATTTTACCATTTCTAGATTTTGTTGCTTGGTGTGTCACTAAATTCTAAAAATTCTAGCACACCAGTTGTGTAACTGGCTCTTACCTTATATATTTCATATTTCTTCTGAATGTTCGTATTACTAAAGAAATAAAATTAGCAGCTCTTTCTATACATTCTAAATGTATTTAGTTTTTTTAGAATAACAGAAATCTTTAATTAAATCCAAAATTTCTAAAACGAAAAGGAAACATGTTGAAGGAAGAAATTGAATACATAAAGAGAAAGAAAATTATTCTTCAAAGATATATACAATTATTATGTAAATTACCTAGTTGTTTATAATTACAGCATTTACTGTAATTTCTCATCATTATTTTCTCACCAGATTGCAAAGTACTTACAGTTTTTAAACTGAGATTTTTGGAGTGTAAGACAGAGTGCGCTCCTGACCTTCGCTTATTTGCTGCATTAGTTCCTGTCAGCTTTGATAATTTATAATTATTCATCTTTGTATTATTGCTGCCGATATTTGAATTTGTTATGATGATAGAAGTACTTAGCCAGCTTAAATTAAAATGTATAGTCTTTATTCCACTAGTCCACATTTTTAGTTTGAATTTAACTCTTCTTGTTTAATTACATCACCATAAGCTATAATTTTGTTTAGCATAAGAACATACATTTTTGTTCTAAGACCTTTTGAAGTAAGAGGCTTATTTAAACTTTAGTCTGACTTTGTAGTTACTTTTAGACATAGCGATAATTTGCTTCACGTCTGTCGGGGGGGGGGTTGGGACTATTTAACTTTGACAGATCAAAGTAAACCCTCATAGGTACATTGTGGAGAGGTTGACAAGTTAGGAGATAAAGCATGCAGAAACTAGTGAGAACACTGGTTTGCATATTACGGCAAAATTCTAATAGTTAGAAAAGATGCTTAAAGAGAAGGAAATAGATATAAATTAGCCAAAATGTCTGGGAAGGCTTCAAATTAAAAAGACGCGTAAATATTTTGTTGAGTGTTGTTGCTACAAAATGTAAATGTTTTGTAGCTTTTAATAAATGTTTTAGTAAATGTTTTGTAGCTTATCCTAATATCATTTAAGAATCAATGTCATAAATTACATGTATTTTAAATTGTGAAATTGTATTAGATTGTGGTTTTAATAGGCCTTTTTTTAACAAATATTATTAAAAAATAAATACAATTTAACAGTGGCCATGTAAATCCATAATGACTAAGGTTATATAACTACCTAATTTAATTATTTATAACTAACTGCTTACCTTTAAGAATTATCTCTGCATATTAAAGCAAATTATTGCCTTTCATTAATCCTTACCATGGTCGAAGATAAAATACAAAAATGTGAAAATTCATATAAAATTTATTTTTAGCATCTAGTGAGATTTAAAAACTTATTGATTGTGGTGCTTTAGTGGCTTATTGGAAACTTAAAGTATATTAACTGGGTTACAACCCCTAGAACTGTACATGAAGCTACGACACTAACTACGTCAGACAGAGCCCAACTAACTTTCAAAACTTGCCAACTGTGCCTACATCAAGCCTTTCAGGTTTGTTCTGATTAGCAGATCTCTGTAGGCAAGCAGCAGGTGGGACAAGCCAGTATTTTGTTATGAATCATGCATATTATGATTTTACATCTCATTTTAACCTATGCTGCTTGATATAAAATCTACCCGCTATTTACTAAACTTCTAGACTTAGCAACTATGTGACAAAATGAGACATAATTAAAAAAATAAATAAAAAAAAAAAAAATCTGAAAGGTTTCAGATTTTAATTATGTCCAAACAGGCATTTATTTAACATTTTGTATCTTACCTTTATTTATTAAATACCATGTTCTTCGCACTTAAACCATAAAATTCAGTTCAACAACAATATCGCAAAATAATTTTAAATTGAGCATATCTTTAGAAATTTTGGTACACACTCTAACGTGCTGGAGATAAAAATGTTTTTCTGTACAACATTGGTATTGCTGGCTTTGAAATCTTTGAGTTTGTTAATGAAAAATTTGTTAAAATTTTAGAGAATAGTGTTACGAATTTCACATTTATTTGGCTATTAATTTAGAATTGTAATTAAAATTCCTTTTTATTTTCCCGTGCAATGCAGACGATTTTTGAAGAGAAAGCTATGTAAAAAAAAAAATAAATAAAACAAAACAAAATAAATAAATAAAATAAGCAGTAAATTGAAAAGTGAAACAACGCAAAATGCCAAAATGAAAGTAATAGTCCTTCGGGATTCAAATCCCTTTGGACTAATAAATAAATAAAGCTAACCGTTAGCAAAATGTAAATAAAATGTCACTTAGTTTTTTCATATATGTCCAGCTATTATAAGTGTATAATATTTAATGGTACTTGATAAATTTCATAAGTTTGTTTTATTCTCAAACTTATTAATAATTATGTTAATTAAGTTATGTTTAATAATAATGCATCCTACTTGCAGATCTATTTATTTTTAGGATGGTATTACAAAAGTGAAGTTTAGGTATAGATAATATTTTTAATTAGTTAAGACATAGATAATTTTATGTAGTTCCCATTTGCTCATAGGTCCTTAATTTTTTCATTAATGGTACTTAAAAGTACTTAATTTCCATGTGCAGAAATGTGTGCAAACCCTGAGAAAATGTTTCCCGTTGTGGAATTATGTAAATAAAAGTTATTCATCCTCATATGCTAAAATTACTCAAGATATCAATCAAAATTTTAAATTACCACTTGTAAAAGTCCTGAAATTAAAATGCTTAGTTACTGAAATATAGTTATATAGAATCCCTAAGCAGTTTTTCTTTCCTTCATGTAAGTTAGTTAATATCGATAGTTTTATATGCTGACAGTTTTGCATAATTTAAAGCAGGTTTTTCTTTTACTTCTTTTTTTTTGTGTGAAAGATTATTAATGGGTTAAGGAATATCTGCTTACTGTTTGAAACTTAGTGGTTGAAATAGAAAGGAGCTGATATACAATTTTTAATTTTTGTAAATTTTTAATTTTTACTAAATGTGTATTGAATTATTATAGTTTGAAAGTCTACATTATTCTGTTCATTTCTTGAGTTGGAGTACTGGGTTTGTAATCAGCTCTGGAGAAATATTAACTGTGTAATCTTCATAGAACATCCTATATGAAAATGTATAGTTATCAAATAAAGGGCATTTTAATACACTATTAATTACTTTTTTTAATTGTAGCCAGCTCATATCAAGTCTTGTTTTCTTGGATCAAATTTGACAATACCGATAACTGATGGACAATTGAATTTAGGAAGCTGGCAAGGAGTTTGGTTGTGTGAACACAGAAATAGAGCTGGTAATTTGTTTCTCAATATTTTATTTTTTTTTTAATTTTGTGTATGGCCGTTTAACATATCCAGACTGACTATTTTGAAATCGAAGGTTAATCTTGCAAATTACAAAACCTCATTTCTGAAAGTTTTATATCATTCTATCTAATCAATGAGTTGTAATTTAGTGCAGTTTATTTGATTTACATGCATGCTTATTAGAAAGTAAAAGAGTAACACATACTGGATTTTTATTAACATTTTGAACAATGAAAATTTAGTAGTTTATATTTTTTATTTGAAGCATTTCGATTTTATGTAATATTCCTTTTTACTTCCTTGTACGAAGTGAAGGAAGTATTGCAATCGCAAAAAATTTTGGTTATCATATTTCAATGAAACTTTACATTACAACCCCTCTTGAAACCATTTGAACATTGTTTTTCCATAACATCTGTACGTATGATAAAATAAAGGACTGTTTTTGCCGAAAGTACTGTAGATTGGATTTAAAGTGGATTTAAGAAGAGATATTTCTTTTGACATCTGTACGTAAGTACATATGTATGTATCTTGCATAACTCAAGAACGTGTAGCCATGAAATGTTAAAATTTTGTATATGGGATTGCTACAACATGTAGTTGTGCATTTCTCTTTTTCACTGCTATCGGCTGCACCAGTCATATATATATATATATATTCGCACTCTGTTACCTGGCTTCGTGAGTTTAGTTTTTTCTTATTTGTAAGTAAATTGTGCATTTTTTCCCCTTTAAAAGCGATTGAATTATGTGTTTTTTATATTCCCGTTAGGTTTTTATGCTTCTAGTTATTCTGCATGCAATAGTTGTAGAATTATCAACAATTTAAAAGTGGTAAGATAAGCCTAACAAAGTGCCATCTATTAGCATTTGAAACTGAATAGAATAGTGAATTAAGTCAGTTTCTGCACCTTCGGTGTCTTTTTGCTGAGTGGTATCAAAAGTAAACTTTCATTTGTTTGTGCCGAAAAATCTGCCTTCTTGCCCGCTAGCCAAATTGCTTGTTTTTGCATAGGAACTCTAATTTTAATTGTAAAAATTGTTTTTAAACTGTACTAAATGTTTTATGTTTTTCTGTATCTTACAATTTTTGATGAAGATGTTCGAGTTTTTATGTATTTTTGCTTTGCTGTGAAGTGAGAACTGAATTATTTAATGAGAAATATATCTCTAATGTAATTTGAAGAAATTAAATGAAGTGCAGCAAAAAATTTGTCTAATTTAATTAGGCCATATAAGGAAGTCATGTGGTGTGCACATCAGATTTTTAAAAATAAGTATTTGCACAATTTAATATTATTATAAAATGTATTTATTCTATCAACATATGCACTGAATGCTTCATCTGACCATACTGATTTCAGTAAGAGGCTCTTTTTAATAATTCCGTATTAATGAATTTTTTTATAGTATGGGCTTTTGATAGTTTCAAAATTTTCCCTTTTAGTATATCAGGTTCTTAGAAATGTGTACTGCTGTTTATTGGATTATTTTTTGCTGACCATATTTTAGGTTCTCGCAAGATGATGGTGACAATCAATGGTGCCCTAAGAGAATGAAAATATCCAGTTTTTGAACTTATCTCAATTATGCAATCAAGTAAAAAATAGATGTTCGAAATCCTGTCATCTATAATTTTGTTTCTTTAATACTTGCTGCACATCTTTCCTAAATTTCTACAGTATATTTTTTTGAGATAAATAAATATGCTGTCCATCTTAGATTAGAACATTTAAAAGAGTAGAAATTTAGTATAGTGAAATATTTAGAATTTTTAATGACTAGCTATTATTAATATTTAACAATCTATTTGCATTTCATGATGGATATTACATAATTATATGTTCCTTTCAGCAAAGGATGTAATTTACAGTTGCCAATATTTGCAGTATACACAAATATTAATCATTTAGTATTTAATAATTGTAGCATCAAACCTTATAGATGTGAACTTTCCATTTATATTATCAGGATATTGCACGCCATTCTATTCTTTTGGATATGTCTTTTCAACCAAATAAATGGCAATATTATTTAATTTTTTTCATTGAGTTAGTTGTGTGTGTTTTTTAATGTTAGTGTAGAAACTTGACTAATTAAATTTTTATAATTTTCTAAATTAATAATTTCTAAATAATCTAAAATTTTCTGTATGTCAGTTCTTTTTAAGTTGACAAGTTAACTTGTCTTATGCTTGGATGATGATGATTTTTTTCCTCACTAAGCCAAAAAGCCATTTCTTCCTCAATAAGCCAAAATCAGTATTATCGCCAACTCATGGAGGTCATACCCCAAACTGAATTATTGTCAAATTCCTTGCATACAAAATAATTTATACTTCCATGATTTTTCTGGATCATTCTATCATCTCTGCAAATAATTACATTCATGCTCTTGAGAATAAAATTAAAATTTATTTTAGAAATGCGATTTATGTATTTAATAAAATAGAGCAACTTTGCTTTTGAAGTTCTACATTTTTATTCAATATTTTAAAATATTAAATATATTAGAGAAATTAAAAACCATTATCTTTAAAATACTATTTTTGTTAATGGTTACATTAATTTTTTTCATACAGCAATTCAATGTTGTTGAAAGAAAAATATTATAAAATAATGAGGAAAATATGTTATCCATAGTTCATCTAATTAATTCTCCATTTGAATCACTGCTATGAATATATCCCTGATTTTGCATCATTCACTATGTGCAGAATTTTCTTAATGTGCTACTGGATATTCTACATTTTATTTATGTTTCAGTATTAGTTATGTATAAAAAGTTAACTACTAATATAAACAGTATTAACCAGTGTACTTTGTTATATCTATTTATGTGTATATCTGCATGTAGAATACCAAGTATATTCAAATAGAGTTTGCCCAAGATCTTGTTAACTCAAGTTTTTGAATATTCAGAATATTTTTCTGTAACTTTTAATTTTGGTTTATCAAAGTTTCTGCTTTCTTCAGTCTGTAAAAAAGAATTACTATTATGATAACTGTACATTTCAATGTAAGAAAGAATTTATAATTGATGATTATAATTAATAATACCTTCAAGAGGCATGAGAGTTTAATAGCTTGCTGCTTCATGAAAGCAGAAAATTTATAAAAAATTTTGATAAATAAGTTATTCAAAATTCTATGAAAAATTTATGTGGGAGCAGAGACTCATTATTTTACTATACAATTTTGTATTTTAAAAATTAAAATTCTTATAGTCTTTATCTTTTAAGCCTTATTGGAAAGTATTTGCTAATTAAACTTATTTTTATAAAATAAAAAAATTTAAATAATTCTTTATGGTTTATATATGAATTTTACTATGTAAAAAAATAACACTTTTTAAAATTTGATCTCTGTGTCTGTTAAAATGACTTTTTTTTAAAACAACTAAAGAGTAATACAGTTTACAAGTTTTGCTATAAATTTCGTTACATAGTTTCCAGGATTTTTCTTGATACAGGAATAGACAAATAAATCTTGGTCTTCCTTGGAGAGTGTAGGTATGGAATGTGATTTTTATGAGTAATCAAACTTTGTGATTTGTTAAAAAACAAACTGATGAAATGTCATAAATATTCAGTTCATATTTCTTACTGGTAGAAGAATTTAATGAAGAAAATTTCAGTAGCTAAGTACTTTTATTTGTGGTATTTCAGTTTTGAATTACTCTCTTTGAAGTTGCATAATTATCTGTTCTGTGTCTATTCTCAGTATAAATAAAATAAAAATGTTTTGGAAAAGGTAGGTTTCTTTCAAAACTTCTTTTCAGTAGGCCAGATATTTTTATTAATAATTTTAATGCATTGTTTCAATATGCTTCATGTAATGCTATTACTTAGTTATTAATGCACAATATATTAACATGGAGCACACTTTTAATACTGAATATAGATATATAGTCTTTGTAGAAGTAATTGTAAGTTTCCTAAAGTTATATGCTTATTATTGTAAAATTTCAAAATATAATCCTTCCAACAGAGTTAATATCTACTTTAATGTTTATCTATGGAATTTTGCTATATGTTTTGACCCTGTAATCTTAGATCCAGAAATAAGTTGTTTCAACTTGATCATAATTAATTACTGTATATCAAGTGCCAAGGTATTTATATGTTAAAATAATCATGTAGCATGCAATCTACTGCTTTTAGTCAGTTATTAATTTCTTTCGTAAAACGTTATTTTTTAAATTCAAGCCTTTGATAAAATGGCAAGAACAAGAAATAATTAAAACGACAACCAATTTTAGTACTGTCATATAAAAAAATTAATGAGTGATAGATTGCATACTACATGATTACCATTTTATGTATTGATTTATAAAGTATGTACTCGAGGAGGTCTATATAGGTATTGTTTGGCAAGTCTACTTTGTAAAAGAAAGTGTTTACGGGTTTTTATAACCAAAACAGTATTATATCTAATAAAATATTTTTATGTTTGTTA
>KK118863.1:78176-103301 GCA_000611955.2 Stegodyphus mimosarum
ACTGGAAAAATGATAATTATTTTGAATATAATAAATACATGAAATTTTCATACACCTTTTTATCTGCAAAGGAAATAAAAGGTTTTTATGAATTGTAAGTTAGATTCTCATTATATTGCAGCATATTTTAAAATTTTCTAATGTTTAAAAGCCATACTAATAAATTATTATTTAAAAATAATTTAGTAATCTTTTAAATGTTTGGATGTAAAGGAATTTTTTTAAAGAATTATCTGCCCCATTCTCAATTTGCATTAATAATCTTGTTCAGTCATTTGAAATTTATGAGGATTTATCTTAAATGTGTTTAATAATACAGACGCACACAAACATTTTTTTTTATTGCAGCTCTATTGATTATTTCAAGTTCTTATACAACAGCTTTTTCCTGCAACTTAGATTATAAGGGTTAAAACTTATGTAGGGATTTTTCCCTTAGGAAATAGTATTTTAGACTTTTTGCCATATAGAATCTAATTGTATTTATAAATTAATGTATATTTCTGTAAATAACATTGTACATATGTCATTACTTAATCTGCTTACTTGCCACATTTTGTATTATTTATTTTATCAAAAACTTTACAGCAAAATATTAGTTTACCTTTCTTCCACGAAGAGATGAGGGTTACATAAAAATAAATATTTATATATTTGAAAGGCACCATTTAAAGCTTATAAGAAACATTTTTTTTCTTTGTGCTGTATTGTTTTTGATAACTTTTGCTAAAAGTGCTTGCCATCTTTTCTATGCACATCATTCCTGCAAAATCAAATACTCTATTTTGATTTTCAACAAAAATATTTTTATGAAAATATATGTGATATTTCTCAATTATTTTAACTGTAGTCTTAGTCAGTTTTTTAAGATTATGTTGATTTTTTATGCCAACTGAATTTTATTTAATGCATATTCACATGTTACTAATTAAACATGTTACTCTCGATTACTGTAATTAGTATTTCATTAAAATGTAATAAATTTGAGTTATTTGTGTATTGTCTTGTTGTTATTTTATGTCAATGAGTTGTATATATCCTTATAGTTATAATTTCAGATTTAGTAAAAATATCAATATACAGGTTCATGTACTTTCTTAAGCTCTTTATACATGATTTTCAGCAGATTTTCAATGCTTTTTCATGACATGAAATTATGCAAAATGACCAAAAAAAAAGTTAATAGTTTTAAGAATTTTTAAATATATTTCGTTACTATAACAAAAGTATGTAATACTAATGAAATCACTTTTGCAGACTAATGAATGGTCAAAGTTGAGTGAAAGTATTTTTCATTCACTATATGCATATCATATAAAAAGATGAGTATTAATAATGCTGTTTTATTTTTCTTAGTATTGATGATATCAAATGTAATTTCATTAAACCACTATAAAGCTAGTCTTATTGCTTTATAACTGAAAATTATCTATGGCTCTTAAAATATATTATAAAACATACATTGCCATATATGCAGTTAATTATTTCATTCATACCAATTGTATTATCATCTTTAAAAGTATTTATGAAATGCATAGCTGAATAATAATTATATATATAATTTGTTCTGTTTAACAATAACTTAAGATAATAATGATTAGATTAATAAGATTAATAATGATAGTGACATATGAGCATAACTAGAAAGAGAACTAATATGAGTAACTATATTAACTAGACATTTCCGTGATTTATCGTAATGCATATGTTAATTATGAACCTTTATGCATAATCATGTATGCATGTGTTTTAAATTTGGCAAACTAATAAATACTATTTAAAAAATTAAAATTTCATATGAACTAATATTTTTTCAACTCTGCTTTTTTTTCTCATTAAAGATATAGAATGGAATGAGAAATATTTTGTCAAGTAAAATGGAATAACCTGCTGTTATTTTAACATATTCACTGCCAGGGTAGGTATATGAAATTTCATCTGAAGCCACTCAAATATAAAAAGTTTCATTAGTACTGATTTATCTTCTCAAATTACATTTTCTAGTACTACATATTCTTACTGCATTGAAATTTCTGCATGACTATAATTATTCAAATATTCAGAATCATCTGCATCAGGGACATATGTTTCTTCACCCAAGGAATAAATTCAATTTTGTACTCATGTGATAAATTGCCTTCTAAATATTTTGCAAGTTCTTTATCTTTTAAGTCTTCAGTATTCACATGTTGCTCATTTAGGACCAGAAGGCTGTGGTAAATTATCTGTGTTACTCATAAAAAAAAAAATATTGCATTTACTACCACACCGATACAGTGACATACACTGTAAGATATAATGGAAACATGAAAGCAAAATGTTAACATTATACTCATTACTTGCACTGTGGCTACCACTAACTACATGATAGTGTGTGATTGGCAGTAAAAGTGTTAATGCCTCCTAAAATATTGAGGTACAAGGATTTAGCTTCCAAAGCTGCATTAGCAAGTATTTATTATTATAAAATGAAGAGAGTGATTGTATAATGCAAGCATATAAACTAAAAACTGTAAAATCTGGAAGATATGTTATCCAGATGATAAAGATATGCACATTTGAAGTGATATATATACACAAATATTTTTTCCTCATCTTCTTAATTTGATATATTGTTTAAAAATTTTTTTGCTTTTCTTTATTTGATTTAAAATTTAATACTGAAATATTTTTTGCACATATCTTCTTTTAACAAATTAAAACATCTCAAAATTTTATTCTTTGGACAATTAGATGGAGTAGAAAAAACTCATTTAAATAAGTTTTACATTGAATTTTTAATACAGACTTTCAAATTCTCACAAAGATCAGAAACTCCTGATTTTTGACTGTGTACAACCAACAATGATTTATTATTTCTCCTGACTTTTTCTTATTCTTCTATTCTGTTCCTTGGGCAATGTTGGGGTTGGGTGCTCAAGGAAGGATAGGTTATTAAGTGCAAGTAGTTCAGTTAAGTGGTTAAACACATATAGATGTTATAATTTGACTGAAGCAAAGATCCAACCTATTCATTTACAAAATAGATATAAGTTTATTGGAATATAGCTGTGTTGCCCAAAACTGTTTAAATCAATCAATATTCAAGAAATATGGCTATAAACTCATCAACATAATGTGCGTATGTGTGTGTGTGAAAACAGCATGTTGAAATGGTATGGGCTCTTTTTCAATAATGGTAGATAAAAAGCATTCTACAGGCGTAAATTATTATTTTTCATGTGAATTCCAAGCAGTACACATCGCTATGTGAAATTTGAACTCATTGACATGGGCTGTGGCCAATGGTTAAAACTGAACAGATGCTCAAAAGTACTGAGAATGATTCTCAAATACCTCGCTTGAGTAACTGTTCCATTTCCACTACAGCCCCATAAATTTAGTAATTTTATACAAAGTGATCCAGGTAACTCTTAAGCCCAACTTGATGGGCTTATTGTAAAAATGACTTTTTTCATTAAAAATTTCTAAAGAAATTTTGTTATTACTACTTCTATCAAATAATTTCTAATATGAAAGAGTTTTGCATATAAACTGTGTTTGGTTGATACTAAAAAATACAACTTTCTTTTCATAAAAAATGTTTTATTCATAAATAATATAAAATACTTATAATATTGTATTAAATTTATATGGATAATTTTATAATTCATTCAAACATCCACACGTTAGAGGGTGAATGTAATTTATTGACCACTTAACTTGTATAAATAAAACATGTGATTTGCTGAAATACAGTTTCAGGTAATCATTTTGAATTTATACCATAAATTAGACTGATTTGATCTTTTTATACCGTATAAAAATTGGGATACTTATATGAAGTTACCTTTGATATATTCCATTAAAATTTGGAGATAATGTTTTTAAAAATATTTGAGGAGCTATGAAATATCTCATTATTGAAATAACAAGAAAATATTCTTGATTATCAGAAACTAGTGTAAAGCAGTTTTGAATATTGGAAATATGAAGTAGAAACAATTTTTTTGGCATGTTAAAAGATACAGTGAACTTTAAAATACAATAGACATATATTGATATTAATTTATGATACTGATACTTACAATAGGTCAATAATTTACATGCACCTAAATATTAATTTGAACTTAATATATGTAGTTTAGAAATAAGTTTTCTATTATATTAAGAAAATTTTTAATTGAAGAAAAATTATGTAGATATCTACATCAATTATTTTTATGGAACATGTAAAACTGAGGTTATTGCTGAGTATTTTTTCATCAATTTAAGTATGAAAGAGGTAATACTGTAAAGACAGTGCAATATACATACTTAATTTAAATTGTGTACAACACATCTAGTACTTTAAGTATTTTGTAAATATACAGCCTTTTAACATAAAAAAAGTGCAACTTTGTATAGGTCTGTTGTTCTCCGTTTACAGCAAGAATATTGCTTAGCTAAAAAAGTGCTCTTTTTCAAAAGTAGATTAAGTGTGTGAAATAGTATAGCCACTTGCTTTCCATGAAGGAATTTTTGCTTTACAATATGCAACATTCACACAAATAATTTCTTGCATTTTAGTAAATAAAATTAATAACCAGTTTGAGCTACATAATTTTTGTTTTCTTGGTTGAAATAAACATATGTTTAAGTGTTATTTCTTTGCTTAATTTTGTAAAAAAATGTGTGCATTATATTTTGTTTCAAGGAAATAAAATCTCTTTAACTATATGATCTTTAAGATGGAATATGATAAATGAAAAAATATAAAATTCCCTTATTTAAATTACAGTAAATATGTATTTGATTTGGCAAAGAATAGATGCAGAAAAGGAAAACTGGTTGTCCAAGTTTCTAAAATATCTGGATGGGCTGTTGCCTCATTAGTTCAGGTATTTGGAATTCAACTGCATGCAGGAAATGGTGGTGTATTTTTTTATGTTTGGTTATTGTACAAAAAGAAACAATGCTAATTTGCATAAAGTATATTTTGTCTCATCAGGAACTGCACAACATGCATAGAAAATTTCAATGTACTGAAAGAAATTTCTGCACTTAAAGCAGAAGTAAAGCTTAAGGCATTTCATACAGCAATTCACTTTTTCCTAAAATTGAATTTTGATGAGCATTTAAAATTTATTTGTTGCTCTTTCCATAATCTGCTATAGCTTACTCTTCTGAATAAATGAAAGATTAGTTCAAGAAATTAATAAATATACTTAAAAAGTTTCTTTTATCCTTAAATAAAATTATTAATAATTTTTTAAGGTTTAAAAACATAGAAAATTTTCATAATTGCATGGGAAAACAAATTCTTGGGAAAATCTTGAAAAGTAATATGTGTGAAAGGGTTTAACACTAAATTACAAAATTAATCAACATAACTAAAAAAACAGTAGTTAAAATCATTATTAATTTTACCTATCATAAAAATATAATTGGATAAAAAATTATATATATGTGATAAGATAATCACGTTAAAACTTGACTTGGAATGTAAAATAGCTAAAATAATCTTGCTTTTAGCTATCATATTAAGTCGTTTGTAGATCAACCAACACAATTTTTAATAAATGAAAAATTCAACTTTCTTTTAACAGTTCTGATTCAAAACTAAGCAGTAGCAAATATTTTTTGTGCTATTTAAGGAAGACAAATTTGTAATATATAAAGTCCAAAAATAATCTCATATTGAAGACTGGCATTAAAAGCACCGACTAAAACAGAAGATTTTCATATATGTGATAGGCTTTTCAAAAATCTTATTTGTCATATGGAATTTTTTTTAATAATAATTATGGTGTAGGGACTGAATACAACAGCTATAGTAACAACAGTTATGTATGAATATCTCTCTCAGATATGTGTTTTTGATACTAAACTTTTCATAGTTTGATTCAGGAATTCAAATATGTCTTTGGAGGAGAAAATCATAAATTTTGGTAATAGGAGAGGGCATGGGAAGAAACAGATAAAGGAATCTGTGCAGTTTTAAAAGAGGAATAAAAAAAACAGTTTGCAGTTATTTTTAAAGAATGCATATCTTATGGTATGGGAAAAATTTCTTTAAAACCTGTTAATAATCAAGTGTTTTGTTCAATAGCAATCACTTTTAAATAATTAAATTTTTGAGAAATCAGTCTAACAAGAGTAAATACTGAACTCATGAACTGTAATGTAAAGGAGCTGTTTGTTATTTAATAGAAGATTTTCACTCTCCACATTTTTTTTTTCCTCATATGAATTTCTTTTATTTTTAGCAAATATTTTTTAGAGTATTTGAAAGCATGTTTGTATAGAATATTTGTTACTGTTAAATACAGGGAACTTGTACTTTTATTTGCAACACACTAAGCTTTTCATTAAAATTAATGTTAAAGACAAAAGTTAAAATTTTGCTATTTATTATCACTGTGTTAAAAAAATTTTTTATCACTTCAAACCAGTAAACTTACATAAACCAGTAAACTAATATATTTTGTATGATATTACACAAAAAGTTTATCATTTTTATATCAAAATCAAAAAGACCTTAAATCTCTTTATAAAAACATAAAACAAAATATATATATTGCATTATTCAATATATAAATGATTAAAAATAATATAAAATTTAATAAAAGAAACCTTAATTTTGCAAAAGCAGTGAAAAAATATATACTGATTCTAATATATATTAATGAAGATCCATTCATGTTTTTAAAAGTCCACAGACAAATTCTAGTTAATTTACATTTCATTTGAAAGAAGAAGGTAATATAGCAAAAAGTGCACAGTAAAACGTTATGATTATCCTTTTGAAGTGCAAGATTTATGAAATTTCAGGTTTTTAAAATAGCTAAAAATAGACATGTTCATATTATCACTGTCATATCTCTTAATATATATTTGAGACTACTAAGAAATTATGTTCTTTTTTGAGAACAACAGAAATAAAGTGTTATTACAAATTTAAGAATTAACTTCTAATTATAATACTTCTACAAATCTATATTAATAATCTCTACATATAATAAAACAAAGAGTCTGTGTGTGTGTGTGTGTGTGTCTTTCGTTTGTGTTGCGAGTAAGCTAATAGACCCTGGGCCACGAAATTTGGTACATAGGTGTATCTACACAAGAGCCAGTGCACCTCGAAGCGATTTTTTCGAAATCGAATTTTTTTTATTCTATGTTTTGTTACCAAATCGCATCATTTTGAGACATAATGGGCTACAGGAAAGCGAGATTTCATTCTATACATTTCATTTTTACATCGTAATGAAGCGTAGACACTTAGCTATTTTACGAACTTAAAATAAATTTCGTAATTCAATAAATCGATTAAATACGAATTTATTTAGGAAGGTGAGCTTAACACCTTTTCAGCAGAATTTTTTTTTTAAAAACTTATTTTAAAAAATGTGTTGTTTATTTTCCTTTGATTTTTGAACACGTTGAACTTTAATCCTTTCGACTCCTTTAAAAAAAAGAATTTTGGAAAAATAATAATATTTTGTACTTTTAAAAAAATTTTTAAACGAAGCTTCCAAATACACTTCTCACGTCTCAGATATTTTAAAATGTAGTTTTGGCAACAATTTTCCTTTCTTATTGTTGTTGATAGATTTTTGATGAAATTGCATCATTTTGAATAGTTTCATTCTTTTAAAAATTTCGGTTTGGCAACGATTTTTCATCGTATTTCTTATGTTACTGTTTTTAAGAGACTGAAAAGTTTAAGAAATTTTTATGTTGTTTCTTTTTGCAACGGTAAATTGTTTAATTAATTTATAATTCTATATTTAAATGGGCAAGTCTTTCTGTGTGTGTAGGTGTTTCGTTCATACTGCGCGTAAGCTAATAGACTCAGGCCTATGAAATCTGGTACACAGGATGCATCTAGAGAGCCAGTGCACATCGATTTTTCAAAATTCGAATGAGTTTTTTTTTTTTTAATGAAATAGTATCAAATTGATGATTTTCTCTCATTATATGAACAACAATGGCACGCAGCCATGGTTGCTGATATCAGCACTATTGCCACCCGGAAAAATGAGGGCGATAATTCTGTGCAGTTTTTAAATTTAATGTTTCTCTTGGATACTGGACGTTTGTCTAGAGAAGGCAGTAGGAAGTTGGTTAATTTATTTATTAGGATAATTAATATTTGTACTAAGGGATATTGCTTATTTCATTGTATGCTTTTTATATGTAATGCATTTTTAACTGAATTTTTTTTCCGTTGTTGTTTGCTTCTTTTTCGATAAAATTGTTCTGCAGAGTAAAATTCTGCGCAGTTTTCAAATTTAATGTTTGGTGTTCTCTTTAGGTATTTTTCTGGTACACTTAAAAGCCAGACGAAGGCTGGCCGCGCAGCGGCTAGTTACTAATATTTAAAAATATTGAATTTTATTTAAGCTTTATTTAATTGCTTCCTAAATCAAATAACTCACTAATTAAAAGTGAAATAAATATTCATTCATTTGTATAATGAAAAAGAAATGTATAAAAATTTAAATATAAAATAAAAACAAAGTTCCATTCTGAAAACAAAATGTTTATTAAAATAGATAAGAACATCAATAAAATACCACCTCAATTACGTTTTTACTTCTTTAAGGTATGTATTGCTTTTTAAAAATTTTGTTAAAATCTTTTCATTGTTAAAAACTGCAATTTATTCCAGTTACATATTACAACTTTTCTGTAAAATATGCTTCAATTAGTGAAAGCCATAATTTTTTGTTAATTGATTGTTTAAGATAAAAGCATTCAAAGGCTGTCTGTTTAAAGGAAGGAATAGCTTTCTGGGAAATTTTATGAAAAACAGTACAGTAGATTCACTAGAAAGAATATCGCATGCAGAAATTTTACTTGCAAATGCACATTTATCCAGTTAATTAATATTTAATTTCGATTTATGTATATTTTTTATAGAATTACACCTATCTAGTTTAAGTGCAAATTCACATGGATTATGTATCTCAATGAATAATTCTAATTAAACTGTTATTTAATTCATGTTCATATTGATTTCCCCCTCATCCTCAAAATACAAGAAGGAAAGAGGGTCTTTTGCTTCAAAAAACATTATCGTAAATTTACAGAAGTGCAACTATGTACTGTGTGTGTATATATACACTTGTTATCATAAATTAATAAAAATCACAAAAATAGCGATAACTTCCTCAAAAATAAGCCAAATCATATAACATTTGAATGCGTTGCCAAGTAAGAGTAGCTGAGTAAAATTGCAATATGCAAATTAGTGTCGCTGCACTCGAAATACGTCATCTGCGAGGAGCATAAAAGTCCATGTTTGAGAGCAAGTCCACATATTTCACTGTGATAGTGACATCAGAAATCTGAGATAGCCAATATGAAACAATGATCTCCAGGTATCATTTGCCTGCAGAACTACGATAGAGAGCCATTGGGAGACTAGAGGCAGGACAAAGTCAAACAGAAGTGGCCAGACGGCTAAATGCGAGTCCTTCTGTGGTTCATAGACTTTGGAGGCAATTTCAAACCACAGATTTGGCATCTAGGAGGTTCAGCCAAGGACGGCCAACTGCTACGACGAGCGCTGATGACCGATATTTGACATTATGTGCACGCAGGAATAGAACCGTTTCTCCGACTCTTCTTAGATCCTCCCTTGCTGCAGCCACTGGAAGGTTGGTGTCAACGTCCACTGTGCATAGAAGGCCGACCATCCATTTGCATGCCACTCACGTCACGCCATAGGAGGGACCGTTTGCAGTGCACACGACGTGTCCACTGGACACCTGATCAATGGAGGGCTGTTCTCTTTAGACATGAGTCCAGGTTTAGTCTAGAAAGCGATAGTAGGTGTTATTTGATATGGAGAGAACCTGAACGCATTATCATCCATCAAACATCTGTGAAAGAGATGCATATGGAAGAGGCAGTGTCTGTGTTTGGGGTGGCATCTCTTTGGGTGGACGCACAGACCTTCATGTTTTTCCAAGGGGAACCGTGAATGCTCAGGTTTATAGAGATGACATCTTTGATGCTTATGTGTGGCCATATGCTGCGGCAATAGGTGACACTTTCCTGTTACAGGACAACGCAAGACCACACAGGGCTCGCATCGTAGATAATTATCTCCAACAGGATACAGTTATGCCCATGGAGTGGCCAGCTCGATCCCCATACTTGAATCCTATCGATAACGTTTGGGATGCTTTAGAGAGACATCTAGCTGCTCTCAATTTGCCCCCTCGGATCCTTGCTGCAGTTGCAACTGCTTTGCAAGAGCAATGGCTCTCACTTCCTATGGAACTGTCAGACCGCATAATTGAAAGGAAGGTACTTTTCCTATAGCAAACTGACACCTTCGATTTGTTCATTTTATACATGTGCTAATTTCTATACTACCATAATTGTCTGGTAATTTCTTTTTATGTTATTTGATACCTAACTATGTGTTGCGTATTGTTGGTACGTTTCATAAAATTCTACATGTAACTTTTTCAGTAATCGTGATTTTTGTGATTTTTCCTTAATTTATGATAACCAGTGTATATATACAGTACCAGAAATTTTTATTTAAAAACAAAATTATCCCAAGTATTTACAGAGAAACAGGCTGCAGAAAATTAATCATTAAAGACAATAAAATAAGTAAGAAATTTAGAACCAGTTATATAAAATTTCCTATAAATATGTAAAATAAACCAAAAGTCGGACACATAACCAAAAGTTTACATATTTATATGGAATTTTGAAATTTAATGGTATCAAATTTCACTTCTTTTGGGTCTTTGTAAAACTGGTTCTAAATTTCGTACTTATTGTCTTTATATATATATAAGATAAAAAATATGTAAATCTGATTTATAATTCAATTTAGCAGTAGGCTTTTAATTCTTCATTTCTAATTTGGATATTTCTTCTCTGTATTCTAAAAATTGCAATAACTTTTCTGGGCTGTCATTTCTAGATCAATCTGTAGCACATGGCTTGGGTAACGCTAATGACATATCTAATTCAGAACTTGAGCTTAAAATTTTGAAAACTGAAACCTTTCTAACCTAAACCAAACTTCTCTTGAAGAGCCTTCATATTAAACAATTGCACACTTTAGCTTCTGCCTTTCTTCATTTAATGGCGCTAATTCAGTGTGCTCTCTTCCTGTTGCAAGTCAAAAATGTAAATGTTTCTGAAATAGGCACGATAAAAGGGCCAAGTGAATCGTGGCCACAAATGGCAAATTAAATAAAAAATGGAATTTAATCTATCTCAACTGCGAAGTTTCTTAGTCATTACAGATTCAAAATTTAACATTCTACGCAATCAGAATTCTTTTTCTTCAATATGGATTTACGTTCTATGATTCTATGTACTATGCCATCAACTTTGCCACATCTTTTTCTCTTTTTCATCAACACACACTCACACACACACACATATATATGTATACATGCATTTTTCTAAATATGTAGATTTTTTTAAGGTTTTTATCCAAAATATTCTCAAAACTCATAGATTGTAATTTCTACGCTTACTTAAAATTTTTAGATGAATTAAGATATTTAATGAAAATATGCCAATAATATTTATAATAATATCTGCATGTTGTGAAGGATATGAGGAAACTAATTCATTTTATTTAAGATATAATAAACATGAATTCTAAAAAAAATGTTTATCATTTAGGAGGTAGTTAGTTATCGCATTTGTATCGAGATCATTTTTGCTGCTGGCAACTCCTTTTTAGGTGCATAAAATGACTGCAAAAACTGCTTTCTATTATATAAAAGAATAAATAAGATATTAAAAATGGCTAAGAAAAACTTTTAGATTATACTTTACAATATAAAGTTTTGAAAATATTTCAAAATGCTCCTCTTAAGAAAAGCATTACAGTAAATTATGTAACTTTTCAGTTTAACTAAAATTTATTATGTAAAAGATTAATGGGAGTTCTTCAAGAAAACTCTTATTTTTCATTTAAATAAATCATTTAAAATTTTCTCTATCTGTTTGCTTGCTTATACGTAAAACAAAAATATATACAAAAGAAAGTTTACAAACACTTTCTGCATACCAAAATTAAACAATAACAAAGAAAAAATATAAGAAAATTATTTTGTATACTTTCATACAATTATGCATGTATTAAGTACTTTTTATTAATGCATCTGCATTCAAAAGATACTGAACATTTCTTTAAAAATTTGTTCAGTAGTGAAAATGCTTGTGTCAATGGATTAAAGTATTTGAACAGTGTTATTTGAAACAGAAGCTTAAATAAACTTGAAAACATTTTTAATTCAGAGACGGTGTTTAAATATTAAAAACAATATATGAAATTTCTTAAATATCTACTGGGGAACTTATATTCATTAATTACTTAATTTAGATATTCACACTTTATCTATGAACAGGGTTGGCTTTCTGCAAGCAAAGAGTAGTTTTTTTTTTTACCTATGAGTGACTGAAATTGGATATAATCAATTAAAACTGACAGAATTTGGCAACAATTGGCAGAAACTATAAAAGTATTTAAAATGTTTTAGCTATTAAAAATCTTATTTCACTAAATTAATTTCCACACTTATAAGATAGTATATATTAATAAAATATATTTATACTTTAGCAAGTTTGGTTTGGTTTATTGAGATTATGGCAAAAGCTCACTAGGGCTATCTGCCTAAGGGGAGGGATGCCTTAATGGAAAACGTTCTAGAGAAACTGTCTCATATACACATTACACATGGGGAAAACCATGAAAATGCACATGCAACCAGCTCGTTCACACGATTCGAACCTCGGGCCGAATTACCAGTGTTCAGTGACTGCACCGTTCGGCCACTGGTGAGCCATTTTAGTAAGTATGTAACTCTAAGAATGAATAAAGAGTAACTATATTTAATTTAGCTTATTCAACCAAATTAAGTGCTTAATCTTTAATAATAAAAACAGAATGTATCCATCCCTTAAGGCAGATGGCGTTTGTATGCTTTGTTCACTAAACAAAGGGGAGGGGATAAATAAATCAACAAATTTATGGAAAAAAAATCTCATTGGTCTATTTTACAAGCGTTAATTAGATAGCTGAGTTACTGAAGCCATAACTTTCACACCAATCACAGTTTGTCTTATATATATATATATAAAATTCAGGTTTATTAAGCAATTTTCTCAAGAAAGAAGTTTGAATTAATTTTCAATAATCAGTCAATGTTATAACATCTAATTTTACCAGTTAAAAAAGTGAATTTGGTGTTTTTATGTGCTGAAAGAAATTAATAAAGAGGTTAGAGCAGAATGTCGTTAATGCTAAACCCAACAGAGGATAGCAAACCATAAGTGTTCAGTGATAACATCCAGTACGCCTAATCATTTGCTGGATAATTCAACTCCACTAAGAAACTAAAATAGTATGAGCAAAAACGAACTTGGAGACAGACTTTCTACTTATCACCCTTAAAAAGTGCAAAGAGATCTTACATGTGGCTATAGCTCAAATGGTTGAAGTACACTATGCTAAGAAAAAAAAAAGGGGGGGCAGTTGATGAAATTAAAATTGCGTTTTCATGTCTCGAAAGCACAACTTAGGATATATATTAAGATTTATATATAGCATTGTTTTAATATAAGTATTTTGACACAAAATTGGACTTTTTCTGAAATGACATGCCAATTTTTTTCAATATTTCGATTCTATGACTCAAATTATGCCTAAATATTAAATTTTGTAAAATTTGGTGCAAAATTTATGGAGAAATTTAAAAATTTATCTTGGCATATTTTTTTCAGTTTGCGCCAAAAATAATTCACTTGGTGATCTTAATTTATAGCAACCCATTTTCCATGTTTTTTTTTTTACTGTATACAAGCTGCAAAAAGCTCATGTTCATTACTTTCACATAATTTTAACAAAGTGTGTAAACCACATTTAACATTATTATCACTTGTAATGAATATGCCAAACTTCAAAGCGTGCCAATGTGTAAATTTACATACATCTTAGGAAATTTTGAATAAAAAAACTAATTTTTTGCACGTGTGCATAGAAATACATCTGCTTTAAGATGATGTTAAAAATTTTATAGGTTTACAAACATTTTTTCGAAAAATTTATAAAAATTATTTAAAAATAACTATCTTAAAGTGTTATTAAGAAAAAATTTTTTAAAAAATATAACAGGTAAGTGACTTGGCTTAGACGAATACACAGATGTTGTGAAGCCACAAATGTGGAGAAACACAAAATGAAACAGTCTGATAGATTCTTTAGACTCATTCATAGGAAACTGTTCATACTGCTTACAAAGACTTAAAAACATGAAGATAATACTGCAAAGAATAGTTGAAATGGTAAACAGTATTGTGATTCTTAAAGAAATACAGTACTTGTTACAGCTGTTAAAAACATTTTTTTTTGCCTTGGATATCCAAAAAATGATTGTTGTATTACGCTAATGAAATTCAGTTAATATTAACAGCTGATAATAAACTTACAGAAACTTCAAGGGAGGGAGTTTTAGTCAAGCAACAAATAACTGAACATTGCTTCATTCAAAGTGCATGGGATCTAAATTATCAAATGAGTGAGAAGAAGATAAGACATTTTCACTTAAGATAAGACTTCACATTTTGTCCCTTGCATTACAGATTTTCATATCAGTTCCTTTACTTAACACATATTTTCTCCCATCATGTTTTTTAAACTTTTAATGTAGCAGTCTAATTTAAATGTAATGCAAATGAAGACTGAAAACTCTTATTTGCACAACGATGATAGTCCTACAAATACTGCTGGGTTTTAAAGAAATTCTCCATCATTTCATTTATTCAACATAAATTAAAAACACCTTTATTTTGAAACAGTGAAATTATTCTTCTGCTATAAAACACTTTGTGAAAAATGCTAGAATTTGAGAGGTGAAACTGCTATATATGAAATGGTTTATGGTTCAGGATCTTTAATTTTAAAATACATTTTCTTTTCAACTTAGTGCACTATAATAAGTTGTTAATTATTTTCTGAATTTCTGCCATTTTTATGATAAACTACTTCTGTCATGCCAGTTTTAGTTGGTCATTATATTTAACACCATTTTGGGAAAAAATTGTTAGCCCTGCCCTTGAGAGGCAGAGAAAAGACATTTTACATTACTGATAAAATGGTAGTGAGTGAAACATTACAATATACATATGAAACTTGAATCAGTAGCCTTATACAAAATAATTTTTGCTCCTGAAGAAGGGGCATCTACACTGAGTTCTTTCGAATTGTATTATAATTTTTTTATTCAAATTAATTTCTAATCAAGACTAAATTTTTTAACCATTAAAAGCCTGAAATACCTTTTAAAATGTGTAATGAAAATAAGCTACGAATTTCATTAAAATTTTCAGGTAAAAAAATTTCAATTTTCTAAACAATAACACACAAGATCAGATTAAATATAAAAATACTACATTGTGATTTAATTCATAAAATGATTGAACATTAATAAACACAGATAAAAGAATTTTCGTTTAAAGAGTTAAAAGACAAACATAATGATTGTGCTTGGTCTATGTTACATTATATAAACAAGTAATTTGCTCTTATTACAGTTTTTTGGTAAGGATGGAATGCATGGTCAAAGATTTCTAAAACAAGAAATCTTCAAAATTTCTTAAAGCTATATTTAAAACTTAATGTCCACATTTGTACTTCAGATATTTATTAAAAAGGAATTTGTTAATCATCTATTCCTGGAACTTTCCACTGTAATTGCCTTCCAATTTCATATAATTCTTTCAATGCTTCTTTGATTTTTCCTGACTGCTCCAATTCTATATACTTTTTGTACAGCTGAAGAGCTGTTTTTGCATCTTCAATAGAGTCATGAGTTTCAGACTGTATTTTGAGATCTGAGGGAAAACAAAATATTTGTAAAGCAACGTATGTCTATATAAATATATAAGAGAAAACCTTCTTAATATTCTGCTTTGTAAATTTAACAGGTACTTTTTATGTTACACTTATTCACAGAAAATATCAGACTAAAATTTTATGGTATCAGAATACAATTTTTAGTAATTACATTTAATAAATTAAGTAATGATTTAAAAAATATTTCGATTATTTTATAGACAAAAGGAAGGTTATTAAGATAAATAATTATATTTTTACACTTATATTGAAAATTTTGAATTTCTGCTAAGAATTGGTGTTAAAATAATTTGCTGAATAATGATTACTGGAGGCATTAAAGGAACAAAAATCACAGTAATATTCATTACATGCAAAAAAGTAGCAAAAAATAAAGCTTGTTTGGATCTAATCAAATTTCAATTGAAATAAACACTGAATAACAATTATTAGGTTAGTTAAAGCAACAAGAATCAGCATAATATTCGTTCACAAGAATATTCTTGTTCTTTTAACTTTTCCAATAATTACTGCTATGAAATGTTAGGATAAACTTCAAAAACTCCAATCTTATGATAAAATTAACTTATGTAACCTTAACTATTGGTGAATTAACACACCAACCAGTTAATGTGTATTTGCCCAACAGATGGATATGTGTATATATGGAGAAAACTAGAGGGTTTTAGTTTTATGTAAAATAAGAAAATTAGAAATGTAATAATAATAATAAAAACAAAATTTCAGTAATGGTATTATAAATGACATTAAAGTACAAGTTATAATAATACTAATTATGATATAAAATTTTGAAATTTGTTGATTATTCAAAATATGTATTGGGTGTATAAAATTTTTATATTTGTGATATTGCGCACAGAGTTTTTAAAAGCCTTCCTTGATCAAATATGATAAGGAAGATTCTAAACACAATTGTGAAAAGTTACTCTCTCTCTCTGGCTTCCTTTTTCATCTTAAACTTTTTTTTAATGATTACTGTATCTCTGAACATGGTCACAGCAATGTGCAGTTTTTTAAATATTCTTTTCCAATATAAAAGAATAAAAAATTATTTATAGTTTCTTTGGGACAGAGCAAATAAAAATGATTTGAGAATTTTATCCATGGAGAGTGATTTATTTAATAACTTAAATATGTGAGATATTATTAACAATTTTGCCTAAGAAAAAGCTAAAAAACATATAGAAGTTGCTCTTGTTTTTTTGTTTATCTAGTTTTTGGTCATACAAGTTTTTTAAATTTTGTGTGAATTTTATGCTTTTATTTGGCGTAATGGTAGTAAACTGACTTTTTATAGTTCTGAAAATTTTATAAAACTTTGCAGTTATTTTGTTTCTACTACTCCTCCCATGTATTTTGTTATGAAGAGGGATGCATTACTGTTAGTAGCCCATGGGCATTGAGTCTTAGGTAGTCTTGGCACTTAATTGCTTTCAGTTGATCAAGAAGACAGTAAAACATCAAAAGTAATGGTTTCTTTGATAAAGTGGCTCAAGGTGTACTACACTATGAATGTTCCAACCAAACACATAGAAAAAATTTGCTTCCATTTTTATTGGATTTGGAATTTTTCTCACCATTTCCCCAGTGAACATTGTTTTTTGTCACTAGGTTATCGCAGAAAACTCATTTCTTTTGTCATGCCACAATATTTCTTGTCTGCTGTAATGAGTAAATTATATGTAGTGGACTTTGCAGTTTATTTGCACCACTCTCATTATTTATGGCATGCTTATACACCAGCATGCTCAAATTTCCAAATGGATTTCAAGTGTCACTGACCTGTTGCCCATGATGTATTCGTACTTTCTCAAGTTTCCCAAAATTATTTTGTGAAAATCTCTTTCCACAATCACCTGCAAAATGTCTTCATTAAATGGAACTGAACGGTCAATTCCTGGAGCATCTTCATGATCAAAATTACCACAATGAAATTTGTTGAGCCATCAATGATACTCACGAACATCTATATGATTTGAGAAATTGCAATGATATTCAGAGTAGCAATAATTGCATCTTAGATACAAAATGAAGGAATATATAATGCCTTGTATGAGCTTCCACAGGTTTACTGTTATTCTGTTAAATGCTCTATTAAAAATACTGAATGAAAGCACAATGCATATTCATTTTAAACAAGAATATATAAGCTTGCAAAAATAACTTATAGTTGCTGCTCTTCATATATTTTTATGAACATGACTCATTCAAAATTTTGTTCTTGACAATTGTTCATACCAGAGATTCCCAAACTTTTTCTTGTATCGACTCCTTTTAAAAGAATGGTTTTCTTCATCGATCCCCTTATGCTTTTCTCTATAATACATATTTTTCTCTATTCCTCTATCTTTCTCATACAAAAATCATAATATTGAAATTTAGATTTGATATCGCACATAATTGCCCATAAATAACTTAGAGATAACAGACTAAGAGTATGAAGAAATGCTTTTGGAGGAGAGAAAAGGTATTTATTAGATACATGTTTTAATTACTTTTTGTATTATTATTATTATTTTTACAAATATGAACAAGTTTTCAGAAACAAAATCAGAGATTTTAATAGTACAAAATTTTGGCTTTAATTAATATGATGACTGCACTTAATTTATTGATACAACCTTTTTTTAATATTTGGCATAAAATTCCTTAAATTTTTAGATCACCTCATTCAAAAATATTTAACCTAGTTCTAAATTTTGATATCAAATTATTGACTTCACTAATGCTTGCTTCTAATAGGCAAGAAAAGTTGGTTCAGTAACGACTTTTATTTTGGGAGCTTTCCTGCAGTTTACTTTTTATATTGCACTTATAGTATAAAAAATTTATACAGTGCAAAGTCCGAGATATGGATTCGCCAGAACTTCAACGATTCCGGATTTGAGATTTCTTCAGATATTAGATCATCAGTCTAAATCTAGTAAGATGACATGTAGAACTTACAAAATTACAAATATGAAATAATGAAGCATTTATGACCTTAAGAGAATCAAAATTCACAAAAAAATAAAAAGCTCAATATTTATTTGGTTTTTTATTAGGCATTTTTTTTCAATGTATTTTGTTTAGTTTGATTCATTTTTTGTGCCAGTACTTTTCTTTGATTCCATAGACAGATATAATTTCAAGTTCAGTTATAAAGTTCCATTGCTCATAATTGCCACATCAAGAATTCCCACTAAATTATTAAATTGAAATTTTTTTATTTTCAGAAACCTTTCTGTCACTACCAGTAGCAATATTTTCTGGATTTAGAATCATACAACTTTCATCATCCTTTAGTTGACTGATGATTGAGGCATTGTCATCACAATGAAAAACTTCTATTATATCATCTTTATTTATTACAATTTCTCCACATCTTTTTAAAAGTTCCATTAATTGGAACACTGAACTTTTTATTTGCAATATTTGAACACCTTTAAATGTATGGCTATCATCATAAAGTTTAGCTAGTGCTTGCTATACACTATTGGCGATGTATCATGAGGTTGGTATCTAAAGACACGTTCTGCTAACTTTTGTTTTACTTCTGTTGTTTATTGCTTCCTACGCCGATGAAATTCAGCTTGAATTATATTAGTTATTTATTATACTTACGCCTAATTCTCACACATACTTAAAGCTTATCTGAGTCCCGAATAAATTTCCCTTTCCCAATGGCAGGCCATCAGCCAATTTCGGCTTGGCCACCATTAAGGCCAGAAGTGGTGGTCACTTTATTATCGAGGCACCTAATAGGTGGGCCACCTTTGCTTTCTATGAAGGGACAGGCAATTGCAGCCATGACTTCTCTGAGATTCGAATCCAGGCCCTTTGGGTATTGCAGTCAGCTCCCCTAACCACTATACCATCTGGGCTGCTGTCTCGAATAAATGAATTCCCACATATACTGAAGGCTTATTCAGAACTGGCACTAGACATTTTGCAGCCCGGTGTAGTCTCTGCAGGTTCAAAATTCTGATGCCTGCTGTGGCCACACTATCTCTGACACCAGTCCTGGACTTATTTGAATGGCAAATCAGTTATTCTCAGTTAAAACAGCACTAAATGTTATCTTTTGGCTTATGAATATCATTTACAAAGTCTACTTTTTGCAAATAGGAAAAAAAAAATGCTGTTAAATTCTCTTGTTAATGCTTACTAGTGAAGTTAGCTGAAGTTTGTAAACAACTTATGTTAACATAAAAAGGTTACCATGCTCTTTAACATTCATTAATATTTAATAAAAAAATTCAGACATCACTGTGTGAGTCAATTCTTAAGATGAAGTATGTTGGTAGTCATGCAGTGATGAATGGAAAAAACAAATAGTGATTTATTAAGTCTTAAACCATGAAAATAAAGCTGTGAATCAGGCTCTCTGCATGTTTTACTATGAAAAAATATCAGATAAGCAAGTGTAAAGCATTAAAAAAAAAGAGAGAGAGAGACTGCTAATTTAGAGGTCCAGATTTTAAATCATTCTGGATAATGAACATCCGGATTTCAGACTTTGTACTGTATATTAAAAAATTAATTAAAAACATTTTGAGTATTTTTCCTGCTACATATTTATGACTTTTCCCTTAATCAATAAGCAATTAATTATAAGTTCTATTAGGCCAATCAATTTCCAATGTATATTCAGCTATAGACACTGAATCGCCGCCTTGATTCCCAAAGATTCCCATTAAAATTTCATTGACCTCCAATGGGTTGATACTCCACTGGGAACCCCTAGTTCATAAAAAGGATTTTCTAAGTATTAATCAATGTAAACTTTTGTCTCATTGAGGAGTACACAAATTTCTCATAATCTGGGAAAGCAATCCACAGTTATTAAATTAGCTGCATGTTTACAAGGACTGGATAAAAAAATAGCGGAAGCATATCATTAGTTCTGAAATTAACACAATCCCTCAATATACCTGCCATGTATGCCATATTATTGGAAGGCCATATTGCCATATTATTGCCATATTATTATTGTACACTATAAGCATGCCTGTGTCTGTTGATATTCTGATCTGAGAAAAAGTTCATAGTCACACAGACTCATATAAGGTGAATATAAATACGTATTATATTATTTTCCATCTCCACCATTGTAGGATACCTCAAACAACACTCACATCAGACAGTGACAGATGATTATATTGAGAGATTAGAAGTGTCTGTACCCATGGTAATATAATCTCTTCAAAACTTTCAATGTGTTTTTATTATTTTTTTCCCAACTCTTGTAGATTGAAGAAAGATATGCCACTGTACAAAATAAAAGAAACATTTTCATAATGAATATCTATGTCTACACAGTATACATTTATTGGGATTTTTCTATGCTTGCAAAGTAATCATTAAAGGCTTATCTTCAGTTTATCCAGCAGAAATCAATAAGGTTTTTCCTAAAGATTTTTCATAAAAGTACTTCTTAAAAAACTACTTGATCTATTTTCATCTGAATAGCTAGTGATATTACATAATAATACAGACTGCAATGCATTTCTAGGAAGTATTTTTTGCTATTTAAGTGCTTTAGTGATTTTCAGCAATAAAATTTTAAAAAATACAGAATATACGAACAGCATATTTTAAACTGCAACAATCAAGAATCACATTTTTGAGGAAGAGCAGTTAAAAAATAAATATTTATAACTAGTATAAAAATCAATCTTCTGTACTGATATTTCAAAATAAAATGCAATTCAGAAAAAAGTGATTAGAATATTTATCTGTAATATTTCTAAAAATTGAAAGCTCTTACAAACATACAAGGAAAAATGCTCCCCCCCAGTTTCTAGAGACATAAAGTTAGAAATGCTAATGAGGGTGAAAAGAAAAATTCAAATAATGAGTTTTCTCATATCTAAAAAAAGAATTTTAAAATATTTGAGAAATTTAATGGTTAGTCTTTTAATGTGATTGTGACACATTATACAAATTGTCAGAAAGTTTCTTATAAATATGTAAATAAATAAAGCAATTAAATAAATAAAAAATATTATTCCTTTTTTTATTTTTTACTTTGGTAGGGGAACACAAAAGATACAACAAATTTTAAAATACTGTTACATCTTTTCCTAATCAAGATACATTTATGAGTTATAGAACAGAATATCTAAGAGTCTGAATTAAAGCGAAGAAAATATTTTGATGCTGAAAAATATCACAGAGATGTTATGTTTCTATGCACATGAGATGTTGCAGACCATTGTTATTTCACAAACAAACAAATGATTTCTCAAATTCAAATGTCTACTTTCAGGTTTTAATACACTTAAAAATACTAGCAATTTATACATAGCAAAAAACTTGATACATATTTCACTAAAATATCTTTTCTTTGATAATCATGTATTTTGTTCCTCTGATAAGACTGTTACGGTATGAAAAGAGGTTTTTCATTTATAATTGCAGGGAAAAAAGAAAATAAAAAGTATTACATAGAAATATTTTATTTACTTTACATTGACATTTGTTATACACTAAACTGATATTTTGTTATAAGCTAAAGCTAATACAAACATTATGAGACAACTAGATATATGTCTAAAAAGATAACTCTTCTCAAAAATTGAAAGCAACAAATTTATAATGATCCAGAAGAAAAAGAAATTGTTTAGCTGGAAAGACAAATCTTTGCTGCTCCAGAAGAAAAAGAAATTGTTTAGCTGGAAACACAAATCTTTGCTGCTTTTTGTCTAATGCAATTGACAAGACAGTATAAAATCTGCTTTAATGTCTGCTTTGTTATAAAATTTTAAAAGAAATTGTAAGACAAAGGTTAGGGACTGCATATGTGGTAGAACATTCCCCAGAAATGGCAAAAATGGGTCAGCTATGCTATATATTGCTCAGAAATGTTTATGATTACCATTAAAACACTCTTCAGGCATCACAAAGAAACATCCCCACTTTCAGATATAGCAATGATAGACTTTTAATAATTACTGCCAAAGTGTATAGTGTTGACTTAAAACTGACAAAATTGTTGACTTAAAACTGAAAGAAAAGCACAGTGTGTTTTCCTAAGTATTTCTTTTTAACTGGACTGTAGAAACATTTATCCACACAGGCTGTGCCAGACATTCTAGTACAGATTCTATTGCATTTTATTATGTCTTTATAAAGCATTTTTATATTTTAATAAACACATACCTAGAAAATGCCATGCCAGAAACCTCAGGGACACCATCCGCTTGTTAGGCAATTGAAAAAGGTAAACAGTATCCAGAACTTGGGCAGGTGGTACCTTTAAAATATATATATATATATATAAATATATTTAATCAGAAATTGCTTTTTAAATTTTAGGAATTTTTGATGTTGCTAATGGAATCTGAAACATATGAATATGTTAAATACTAATCATCACAATGCAGTAATTTCCTTTAATATTAACAATAAACTTAATTATTAAAAAACATTTGCTCAAAAATACATAACCAGACAGATTTACAGCAAAGTTTGGAAATAACATTAGATTATAGTAGTTATGTATGCACAAACATAAAGGAATATATACAAAGTGAAAAACAATTCAAAACCTAGTCCAATTATGTGCTGGTAGCAGCAACAAATGATGGTAATAATGCAAAATAAAATTTTAAAAAATATGTTTAAAATTAATCCTGTATTCAATATGTAATAAACAACATTAAAATAAAATAAAATGAAATAAAATAATAATAATAATAAAAAAACAGAATACTAATAAAAAAAACAGAAGTACAATGGCACACTTCAAGAAATTGGAGGGGTGGGGGGTGGGAACATGCCGAAACAAAAAAATTAAAAATAATATTTACATCTTTTGCTGCATCTTCATCGGGGGTTGGTGAAACAATAGAATTAAATAAAATAGCCTGTTTCTGAACTGACAAGAATAGAAATTAAAATTTAAAACAATCGAAGTAATCTGTGTCTTTATCAATCCAATCCAAACAGGGTAAAGTAAACAGTGCAAAAATTGTTGCATCAGAAACATAAACAAATTCAAAAGGATTTCAAATGAAACAAAAAGCAAAATCTTCCAATTAACGGAGTTTGTGAAGAAATGTTGAGAAGTGGTAATACATGAAGATGATATAACAGAAGTTTTTCATTGTAATGAAAATGTTCCAATTACCAATCAACCAACGGACAGTGAAATCTGTAGTATGGTTCTAAATTCAGAAAATACCACAAATGACAGTTTTCTGAGTGAAGGAAGTGATAGAGAGGTCACTGAGAATAAAAGAATTTTGACTGACAATTCAGTGAGAATACTCGATATGTCAATCACAGGATGAAGAATAGAATGTTGTAACAGAACAGGAAATTTTGTCTGTCTATGGAATTAAAGAAAAAGCTGGAAAAAAAAAAAAGGCAAACTACACAATTTAAATTGAAAGAAATGTTTAATATAGCAAACAAATTAATAATGAGCTTTATTTTTTGGAAATTTTGATTGCCTTAAGGTCATAAATGCTTCATTATTTCATATTTTTAATTTTATAATTTCTACATATGACAAACTAGATTTAAACTCATGATGAAATAACCGGAAAAATCCCAAATCCAGAATTGCTGAAGTTTCAATGAGTCCTGATCTCAGATTGTGTATGTAATACAGTACATTTCATTTTCAAACATGCTTCTTTAATCTCCTAATGCTGTTCTAATGGGCCTTTATGAGTTAATTATTGAACATGCAGATGTGCAATAATTTTGTATTTACCAACTCATTCTTTTAAGAATTCAACTGTTAAGTCATAATTACTTTGCCTAATTCCTTGGACCTATTTAAATATGGAACCCATTCAGCATGATTTAAAATAGTTAAATTTGTCAGCTTGAATTGCACATTCAAATTATGCTCAAAATTTCTGCTAGTTTTCACATTTGATGTTGAATGATTATAGTTTTGATTCTGGCAATCAGGACATCAGGATTTTAATTTGGGCATTAGAATAATTAATGTTTAGCCTTTCTTTAGAAATTCTAGAAAATTTACTGAATGTACCAATTTTACTTTTGTTTTTAATGTTTATGCTTAAAATATCTATTTTTGATTTGCATTAATAACATATTCATAGTATTCCTGACTTGTCAGAACATCATTTTTATTTCTAAATCATTTATAGTACTTCTTACTTTAGAATCTAGCTTGAAGATCTCACTAGCTTTTCCTTCTGTTTTTTTTTTTTTTAAATCTTTCAAATTGTTATCATCAATACTGTTCCCCCTTTAAGTATCTTCTTTTTTTTTTTTTTTTTTTTTTTTTTTTTTTT
>KK118863.1:103445-149824 GCA_000611955.2 Stegodyphus mimosarum
TTTTTTTTTTTTTGTTTTTGTTTGTTCACAATTTCAGTTACATAAGTTCAAATATGTTTTAACCCAGTTCACTAGGTTGTGCCACTTTTAAGTACTAGCTCCTGGTTATTTTGGTACCCTTAAGTAAAAGATTCAGCCAACAAATTACTTCAAAATAAATAGGAAGTTCTTACCCAGTTCCTTTAATCTGATACGTTTCTACAATAGCAACTGAATCATTTTAAATAATAATCCTTTATTGTCACAATATAACGAGTTGGGAGGATTTCACATTCTTGATGATACAACACAATTTAGCTACATCAAAATACTAATGAAGAGTTATGACATATTAATGCCATCTATCTACCAGGGATCTACTTGCACACACTGAAGCACTCCTCTTGCATAGCTATTAATTAACTGCTTAGAACATTAATGAACTGCTTAGAATATTGTCAGTTGGATACAATTTTTGGTACAAATGCTGTAATTCTCTTGTATAAATGTTCACATATGTGAATGAAACAGATTTCAATTTTCAATGAAGACATAACATAATGCCATCGACTTGGTATATCCCTATTGAATACAACTGCTTAAATAAATTCATTGACATCACCACTATGGCCTTCACTGTCTATTCTTCATATCATATAACCTGATAATGTGCTTTTATGCTAGTTACTCAGCAGTGGCTAATTTTTTTGTGTGTGTGTGGAGGGGTAAGAGAAATACGAAAATCTTTCAAATCATGATCTTTCAGTTTATAAGCTGAAAACATACATAGTAATTACTGAGAACATACACAGGGAATTCTTTACACCAGTTTTGTTGCATCATACTGAAGTCATCCTGCATGTGTCCAATGAAAAGCAAAATATTGTCACTGGATATTTTTCTACCATTTTTATTTCTTCAGTGCATCATAAGTCATAAAGTTTGAGTCATCCACAGCATGTTCATTAGAAATATTTTGCTTACCTTTGATAACAGAATGTGAACTCCAAGAATATGGCAACTTAATTATGGAGCAATGCTTTGTGTGTCTATTTATTACATCATTATACAATCAAAATGTTTCCTTTGCATTTTTTTTATTAAAATGAGTTTAATGCAAGCAAACTTAATATTAATTATAAAGACTATTTCTCAAATTAACAAATATTCATTTTATCTATTTTCAAATAAAAACTAGTATGCTTTACATGAAGCAAGAAAGTTTGACTACTTAATTATGCAATCTGATTAAAAAGTACAATATAATTTTATTGATGATCTGAATAAAATTGATTTCAGAAATAACCACAATTTCTTCTGAGTATATGGAACACTATTAATATTTACTAGAGATAAGCAGTAGCAATTTTATTTGAATACACTTGCTCTGCTTAGATAAGACAAATTATTACCACTTTTGCAAATATGTAATATGATGTATTCTATCAACTTGAATATCTACAACTCTAAATTGATTCTTTGCTGCAGGCACAGGAAGCAAAATAATTGTCAAACAAAAATCAACAGCTTTAAAAGTATAAAATTAAAAAGAGTTAGTAAACTTGATTTTTTTAAAGGAATCATAAGTGCAAAATTCTCATCAAATCAATGCATTTTGAAACTAATTATCAATAAGAAATATGAGACATCAAAATATTTTCATTTATTGCTGTTTCAAGGATTCAGTGTTCTAAGAAGCTTAAAATGCCTTAAAGGAAGTACTTGGTAGCTTCTAAATTCCTCTGACTTGGAAAAAAAAAAGAGTAATAAAAGCTCTAAAGAAATGTAAAATATGAATAAGGGATGTTACAGAATTTATTATTATGCTACATAACGACTTCATACATGAAACTAAAGAAAGGAGTCCTAATTACATTTGCTGTTGCAGGAAGACACAGCAAGAAACATTGAAAACCAGATAAATTTTTCCAATAACTATTAAAAAGTCAGCACAGTTTTCAATCAGTCCCAGTATACTTGCTTTCAAATAATGTTTCTTCACAGAAAAAAGAATTAAATATATTTTTTGTTTGAATTTATAAAGCTAATACACTGTTGTTGAGACGCAACAAAGATTTGGTTGAAATGACAAACAGCAACAGAATCATAACAAAAATTGTCATTTTACTTTATAAACCAGATGCAAAATACTAACAATTCAAATGAGTCACAGAAAATTCATCTTCATTTTTAAAAGATTTAGAAAAAACTACAGTTTTTGTTTGCAAAGACAATAATAATAATAATAATAATAATAATAATAATAAAACTAATAATAATAAAAATAAAATAAAATAAAATAAAAAATAAATAAATAAATGTATAAGGCATTTTCTTGCATGAAAATGCCGATAGTAAACTCAAATAGTTCTACACAGAAGCAACAGAACCTGACTTGTGAAATGCCTTCATCATGTTAGATGAGGAAAAGATAAACCAGATAATGGATTTTCATTGCCCCTTACCACAAATCAATCATTGTCAAGTTTTAACTACAAAGAAAAATGTAACTATTCAAATTTAGTATCTTCCTAACGTAAAAATTTATTTCAAAGATTAGGCCTTTTTTTTTTCCTTTAAGAGAGAGAATTTGAAGAACATTTACACAAATTAACTTCAATGAGAACATTAAAATATTCTATGAACATGCCAATGCCAAGAAAAGAACTGAATTCTTAAAATTTCAGGCCCAATGAATTCTGAAATGAACTATGCACATTAATTTCACATTCAAATGAACATTTTTCTCCAACTAAATGTATAGATTTTTAAAGTTTTAATTTCTTAGTAACCTTTTTTAGTTCATATATTACATCATTTGAAAATATGGACTTTAAAATGTTTCCAGCATAATAGTTTTAGTAAAATTTGGATCAAATCACAAAAGCAGTTAAAATTTTCAGTAATAAAAATAATGTAAGATATTTCTAAGATTACTTTTTGTTAATATATAAACAGTAAAATATAAAACAAAACATTTCAAAAAGACTATACTGCACTAAAACAATCAAGCAATCAATTTATATGATTAGTTAGTTGCATTTTGTAAACTACGAATATAACGAATTTTTTCTCCTTAAATCAAGATACTATTTATTAAAATTTCAAAAATTTTTATATGTTATTCTGACATACAAACTAGGATATAATTGCATACATTTATACATGCACCATTATGTGACCTCACCCAATATCTCCCTCCCTCAAGAATCTTAAATTTTTTATGATATTTAGATTGAAATTATTTTAATTTTTATAGTTTCATTACTTTAAACTATTCAAATGTCAAATAACCTAATAATAATAAACATGATACCCACAACACTAAACCCTACCTTTTGCCTTTTTAGAAACAACTACAACAAAAACTTTCAAATGTAATGCAGAATAAAACATCATCAAATTAAAAGTGCTAATAATGGAAACCAATTAATATTAAACAATATTTAATCAGTTACCATATATTTTTATACTGAATCATTTTTTGAGCATTATTTGTATCTAGCACAATAGTCTGCATACTTTCCTACAAACAGCTAATGCCTTAAATTTACCTGAAATTCCTTGAAAGAAAAACTTTCAGTATATCATGATTCTGCCACAGATCTGAATAGATAGAATTTTATCTTCCATGTGTGAAACATGTTATTAATGTAGAATGTTTCCATACTAGAAATAATATATCTGTATTTCCAAATTTCACAATTATTAAATAATTAATACATATTTTACTTACCACTAAGTTAATAACTCGAAAATCGTTTTTTAAACCATGTCCAACAAAAGTAACACCAGTGTCAATCAAGAAACGTAACTTTTGATAAGTTGCTTTCAAGGTTGTTAAATGCTTTGATGAAATGGATGCATCTAAATCACCAGGTTGAATGCCAGAAAACTTAGTCAGATAATCAACTACCTAGAGTAGCAATTAATAAAAACTAAACAAATGATCTGAAACAATAATTACAAGTGGAAATTTAATTTTTCACATAAACATTTTCATAACAAAACACATAAAATTAGTTTCTAAATTTAAAAAAAAATATAAGTTAACAATTTAATACCTTATTATTTTAATATTTTTGAAATTATGAACAACCAGTTTTGCAACCAAACATTTATTTGCAAATATTAAATATCAGTTTCATTTCATATTTAAGAAGATTAATTTTTAAGTAATTATGATACAACTGAAAGCAACTTTAATAAAATTTATAGAAAAAATTAACAAATTCTCCACCTAAACTAAATGTTACATTTATAAGCTTATATTATTTTATTTGCAGAGGCTTTAGATTTTTTTTCCCAAACCTGGAAACCATAAAAAATCAGCTATGTCCTTGCCAGATTTTCCATTTGTTAGCTGGATGTGCTACCAAATACATCATGAGATGACATGAAAATATGATAATTATCCATATGTTTACTTTAATAAAGGTTTTGAAAATTCTTTTTCTGTTTAATAAAATCACAGAACCATCAATTATAAATAATGTGCCGTCTTAAAATACAAATGATTATACATAGCCCACACTGAGTTAAATTAAAAAAAATAATAATAACAACGTTTTATGTATCTAGCTACATGCAAACACTTAACAACCAATTTGTATGACCTTAGATTATGTAAAAAAACTTGCTGTACGAATAACAAAACTTTTAATTTTACTAAAACATCAGATATAGTTATTTAATTAGACTTTGAAAAATTTAAATTGCAGAAAAGTTTACAATTTTCCCCCTTTTTTGCTTTGCAAGCTTAATTTAATAAAAAAAACATGGTGTGAATTACTAAGATTAAAACAGACAACTGCTAAAAAAATTAAATACTTTATTGCATCATCCCAAAATATTACATCTATTTTAATATTGTATCACACTAGCCTTAATTTAACAATAAAGGTTTGGACCAAAACAACAAAATAGTTAAATCTCTAAGCAATATAGTAACAATATATCACATATCTCTTTTGAGATTCTTTTCTCCTGAAGTTATTAAATGGCACACGATATTTGACAAAAACACTTCAAACAAGGTGAAAATATAACTGCAGCAGAAACAAGGAATACAGAAGAAAACAGGAACAGATGCTCATTCAATTGCTATTCATTAGGAAGACTGCTATTCATTGAGGGTAAAAATGCTGCAACAGGAAAAACCAAAGATAGGAAAATTTCAGAATCAATTAAAAGAAAAGGTACATTAATTAAATTAGCACTATTCTTTTAATTAATTATAAAAGAAAATTACACATAGGTTATAGAAGAATTTTATACATAAGGTACAGAATCAAAGTACACTTTTGAAATAAAATGAAGACAGAAGAAAAGTGTGTTAACGTGTATGTACATAACAGTAATTACAAATTAATAACTTGTGTAAATAAAATAATGTCTTATGAAACAGTAAAAAATTCAAAGTTTTCTGAATATATTTAGAAATATGAACACATTTCTTTGGCTTTCCATAACTCAAAAATGTTCAGAACACTATTTATATTTTTTAAAAACTGCTTCAGAACTTCAACAGAATGTACACTATTAATTTAATGAAAATCAGATATTCAAAATGTACTGTTATCAGCTAAAGTATAAGAAAGTAAAAAGATTGCATTATAATCTACAAGAGTAGTTTTTAACAGAATTACTCATACTCAAAGTTTTTATAAAACACATATTTAGTATACATTTAGAGTATGAAAACATTAAAAATTTTGAGGGACTGTATATATTTATTCTGATTCCAATCTTCAAAAATAGAGGATAAATTAGTAATTTTTCTTAAAATTCATTCCCTGTGAAAAATAATACATGCTAATTATATATTATCTTAGATCTAATAATAAGTAGCTGTAAACTATAAAAAATTAAATTAAGAAACAATAATGCATATTTTTCTATTTAATAAAAAGACAGTATTTGGGGGAATTAATGCATATTTACAAATAAGGAAAAGTATATTAAAAAAAGTCTTTCTTAGCTGAAAATACACCTATGCATACTACATTTAATTAAATTAAGATTTTATTTATTCACATTTGCATATATTTTTTCATATTTTTTTAAAAATAAAAACCTCATAACTTTTCATGCACATAAATGAGCAATAGTGGCAAAGAATGATGAAAATGTTTAACATTTAACCATTCTAACAGTAATATAAGTATAGCCCTAAACATAATCTTTCCTTTTTAAACTAAAAAATAAACCTTTTTCTATGTACATTTTCTTACATTTATTTATATTTTCTCTATTACCTTAACTATTTCTTTAAAAGACTGCAACAACTTATAGATGAAGAGTATATTCAGTTATAAAGGAAAAAAAACTATGATCTCATCATGTAAAAACTAAACCATAATCGACTTTTAAAAAGAAATAATTTTTAAAATTCTAAAGAATAAAACACTTTTATATTAAAATTAAATTCTAGCTTTATTCTGTAAATATGAGAATTGCTTACTTTAAAGAAAATTACAAAGCTACATACTAGCATGCTGATAATAAGTTGTTAATACCTAAATTTTTAAAAAGGGAGAACTAAACATGGACACTACCTTTTAAAATTAAAAGAAGGTTAAACAGCTATAAAACACAAATGTTGTCTTTATTTAAAAGGAGCTTCCAACAGTTTTAAGATATTTCTTTAAACTCTTCCCTTGATGGATTATTTGAATATAAAGTGGAAATATTCTGCTACATATGTATATTGATTCAGCTTTCGCCATATCATCATCCAATTCGAATCACCATCTTTTCACAAATATTTCAGAGGAACAAAGATAAAGAAAAAGAAAAAAAGAAAAAAGAAAGAAGAAAAAAAGAAAGGTTTGAGATTTTAAATTACGTCAAAGGGACTTTTTTAAATATTTTGTGTGCTACCTTTATTTAATCTGATACCCAGTCTCACGCACTCAAGATAAAAACATTTTTTCTGTACAACGCTGCCATTGCTCACTTTGAAATCCTTGAGTTTGTTGTTCAAAACTTCGTTAAAGTTTTACAAATTAGGAAATCGATAATAACACAAATTCCAAATTTCAAATTTGGGATTCCAGATACCCATATTTGCAGGAGGATTATGTTATTCAAAATCTGATGGCTCTAGGTACCGTCGTTTTATCACAATGCAAGAAACATACATACATTTATGCAGATTCTTCATTATTTAATTTCTTCAAATGTAATACAGGGCGATAATATCAGGTGGCAACAATTTGAAAAATGAAATGGGCATTCACAGTTATTCAACGGAAAATCGCAAAATGAAAACAATAGTCCTTTTGACAAAGCCCCTTTGCCAACAATTTGAAAAATGAAACGGACATTCACAATTATTCGATGCAAAATCGCAAAACGAAAACAACAGTCCTTCAGACAAAGCCTCTTTGGGGGAAAAAAAACAAAAAGCTTTTAGATTTTACATTACACCTGGGGGGTGTTCTTTTAACATTTTGTGTGTTACCTTTATTTATTAAAAATCATGCTCTTCGCACCTAAACCATAAAATTCAGTTCAAGAGCAATATCGCAAAATAATTTTAAGTTGAGCATATCTTCAGAATTTCCGATACATTGTTTCACGTGCAGGTGATAAAAATGTTTTTTCTGTACAATGTTGCTATTGCTCATTTTGAAATCCTTGAGTTTGCTACTAAAAAATTCGTCAAAGTAGTACAAAATATAAATCGATAATAAAACAGTTTTCAAATTTGGGCTTCCAGATGCCGATATTCACAGTAGGATTAAGTCATTCAAAATTCGATGGCTCGTTTTATCACAACGGTACCATCGTTTTATCACAATGCGAGATACACACACACATTTATCCACATTCTTCATTATTTAATTTCTTTAAATATAATACAGGGCTGCAATATTTGATGGCAACAGAAAAGTGAACCGACATTTAATGTTTCCGACACAAAATGGTAAAACAAAAACAACAGTCCTTCAGGGACAAAATCTATATCTTCTGTTCTACTGGGCCAAATGAAGAAATTCAGCTGGCGTTTTCATGTCTTGAAAGAGCGACTTACTTCATATAGTAGACTTAGAGATAGCTTTGTTCTAATATAGGTATTTTGACACAAAATGTGACTTTTTCTGCCATTTTTTTCCATATTTCGATTCTACGACTCAAATTATGCCTAAATATTAGATATTTTGAAATTTGGTGAGAAATTTATGGAGAAATTTAAAAATTTATCTTGGCACACTTTTTTCACTTGGTGAACCTCTTAATTTAAGGTAACTTATTTCCTTGTCCACGAGTAGGGAAAATGTCAGCGTTCATTATTTTCAAATAATTTTAGTAAAGTGCGTAAACCACATTTGGCATTATTATCGCTTGTAACGAATATGCCACATTTCAAAGGATGCCAATGTGTAAATTCACATATATTTTAGGCAATTTTGAATAAAAAACTCTAATTTTTTGCATGTATGCTTAGAAACACATCTACTTTAAGATGATGGTAAAATTTTATATGTTATAATTCAAAATTTTTTCAAAAAATTTATAAAAATTATTTTAAAATACAGGCGAATTTTATTTGGAATGAACCTAAATTTTGAAATGTGAAAGGAAGAATCAAATAAGTTTAATAAAAATAGAAATATTAATAAATGTATACCAAATTCAATTAAAATTGAGGAGCTAAAATTTTGAAAGCTAATTTTTTAAAAACTACTCATGTGATATTTACAAAACTTGGCAGTTTGACATAATTTGAGTTTTTAAAATGAAATATGGAAAAAATGGTCCTATCACTGCAGAAAAAGTTCAATTTTATGTCAAAATACCTATATTAGAACAATGCTATATATAAATCTAATACATATCCTAAGTCGCGCTTTCGAGACATAAAAAACGTAAGTTGAATTTCATCAATCAGCACAGTAGAACGGAAGATATAGAACTGTAAGGAAAAAGAATGAAAAAAAGACACACCAAGAAGGAATCATACAATTGCTTTGAAATTTCATATGCATGAATGTTTTGACCAAATATGCAAATGATTAAAATTTGATATCCAATGAATGAATAGTGCAATCTCCAGTGCATCGGAACTACACATCCAACAGATGTATATAAGGAGCTGTTCTTGAACTGTTGTTAAAAATTTCCGTAGCATTGAGATTTAAGATTCCTTTCAACGACTAAAAAAATTCCTCGCCGCAGGATTCGAGCTCACTATGAGCAACTGTCAGAGTTTGAAAGAGGTTGTGTCACAGGATCAAAAGAGGCAGGTTGGGCAAATTGGAGAATCGCTTGTCATGTGAGTTGAAGCGATGCGGCAATTAGAAGATGCTGGCAAGAATGGGTGGACAATGGAAGATTTCAGTGTCATAATGGTAGCGGCCGACCTAGGGCCACAACAAAGTGGGAGGACAGAGTGATTGTCAGATCAGCTGCCATAGTGCCTGATTCATTGCTATCAACCATCAGACTGCGACCCACACAAGAGTTCCACCATGACCATTCACAGATGGCTGATAGAGCAAAATCTATGCTTGTACCGACCGTTACGCCACCTACCACTCATGCCTGCGTACTGTCAAGCCAGATAACAGAAGTGCTTGACTCGATCAGGTTGGAACGATGCTGACTGGGGACATATAATCTTTAGCGACGAATCCCGCTTCCAACTCTGTCGTGATGATCATCAAAGACGTGTCTGGTGACGCCCAGAGTAGTGAGCCAATCCTGCTTTCACTACTGCATGCCACACAGGTCCTCAATCAGGAGTTATGGTCTGGGTGCCATTTCCCTTGATACAAGACCCATTTGGTTGTCATTAAAGGCACACTTACAGCACAGAGGTACATCGACGACACTCTGAGACCTGTTTCGCTACCGTTCCTTTTGCAGTACCCTGGCCTTATTTTTCAGCAAGATAATGCCAGACCACATACAGCACGTGTTGCTATGAACTGTCTTACAGCTTATCAAACATTTCCTTGGTGAGCCAGATCACCAGATCTCTCTCTCATCGAGCATGTCTGGAATATAATAGGAAAGCGACTGCATCTACCAGGGAATGTTGATGACCTAGCCTGAAAATTGGAGCAAATTTGGCAAGAAATACCACAGGAGACCATTTGGGAGATTTATCAGTCCATACCATGCCATGCCATGCGGCAACTTGCATCCAGGCTAGAGTTGGGTCAATACCTTACTGAGCTCGTTAACTTGTAACTATGTAACTCTGAAATAAATCATTCAATTGTTCTGAAATTTTAATCATTTTTTATTCTGTAAATAATCTTCCTATCCACCAATTTTTGTCTCCACTGGACTTCCTCCTTTTTTTTTTGTCATGAAGTCTTATTTCACTTAATTTTAACCATAATTTAGGATTCACTTTAAATTTTCTTCTGCATTTATTTTTCAAATAAAATGTGGAACAAAATCCTTGTTCACACAAACAGATTCTGCAATAAAAATTGAATAGCTTTATTTAGCCTTTAAATTCCTTTTTTTGGATTCAGCCAAAGATTAACAAATATGTTATTTTTTAAATCTTCAGTTAGAATTCAATTACAGGAAATTTCTATCAACTTTTCTTTTTATTCACGAGATTTTTGAATTTAATAATTAAAATTACTTTGTTTCTTTGTGTATCACCTTTTTGTCTCTAGTGTACCACCGGTTCAGAATTGCTGGTTTATATTATTCAGGACCAGAGACTTTTTTTTTTTTAAATTAAAGCAATCCATTAACTTTGAATGCAGCAATATTGAATTTTTCAAGTTATTATTATGATTTTGATGAGCAAATAAAAATAATTTCAAAACTGGACATTGCTCCAATGAGTATTTGACAGTATTTTATAATTTGAGAGAAATGCTAAGTATAATTCTCAATGCCATTCGCATATATTCATGGTAGAATAAATGTTCAATGCTATGAAAATCATTAAATATTACATACTTCTACATTGCATTTAGTACATAATACGTTTTAACCAACTGACTGATCAAACATTATGAAACAAGTTTTTTATTAATAATCTGAATGTTTCAGGAAATGAGATAATAAAATATAATGCAACCTCTACAACCTTTAAACAAAATGCAAACCGACTAATTAAATATTTTCTGTTCTACTGTCTTAAAACTTACACAGAATGAAATTAAAGCAGTCTAATAATTAAAATAAACTAAGATTATAATTTTTTAAGTATTTTTAATATACTATTTTAACAAAATAAAAAGAAATAAAATTTACAAAAAAATGCTTAGCATAAAATAAGACTAATAATTTCTTAATAAAAAGAAACGAGTTTAGCTATAAACATAACAAAATTGTATGAAACTAACTAGTTACAAGGTTCTAGTTAGCTTAATGGTTTGAAGTAGATCAATAAGTGATAATTTTCCTCTTTAGTTTTTTCTGCACTTGCAGTAAACATGAATTTTTTAAAAAATTTTACCCTTCTGAAAACAAATAGCTGTACGCAAATATCAATTTTATTCCTGTACTTTATGTATGCAAACTATATATAAATATAGGCTGTAATTTCCCTATATATAAATATAGGGAAAATATTGTCTCATCAGGCCAAAGATAAAAATATAAAACAAACAGCAAATGATATTACTATATTATCTTATGTACACATAAGTGATTTTCTTTTTTCACTAAATTATGCACTAAAATTGTTAAATCCCCTGTTAAGTTCTTTTTATAGAGGTACAGGCATTTTAAAGAGAAGTCCAGTTGCAAGCAAGTATTTATCTAAAAGGTAGTTTGTTTCCCAAAGAGCTATCTAGGATCTGGTTTTTTGACTTATTGATTAAGGCATTCCAGGGCAAATCTGCTTTAAAATGTGGATAACTTTCTAATGCAAAAACGCCCACATTCACATTATCTCTTAGAAAATTGGAGCCTCCCAATGTTAATAACCCATTCGTAACAAACCAAATCCAGAATGAAATACCCTATTTAGCAGACTTAACTACTTGACCACCTTGTTCAACTTTTTTAAAGGAAATTTATCCATATTTATATTACACATGGCAAACATCCAAACAGCCAGTTCACTCAATTGCTGAGAATGAAATTCATGGTTAATTACCCGTGTTCTGTGCCTTCAGCCATTTGGCCACTGGCTGGATGCATTGTGAAAGTAAAAATATATGCGTCGGTCTTTATTAGTCTCATTTAATTTGATAATTTCTCTTTCCTGTCCTAAAATTAGGAAAATGTTTATAATTAACCCATTTGATAGGTGTGGTTCTTGAATTAACAACATCCAATAATAATGTATATTGGGATAACAATGGAACAAACTTAATAATGTTACTGATGCACAAGCTTAACCAACCATAAAAAAGAGATAATATCTCACTCTGGCTAGAAATAGAATAATTTTGCCATTTTACATCTATCTTACTGACATAATTCTTTCCTTTTTACATCTCTGGCTATTCTTTGATAATACCAGATTACTTCTGCTTAATTTCTTAGAAAACCCAGTAAATTTGTAAAAACTAACATAACATGAACAAGCATTGTTCCAAGAATTTTCTGTGGAAAAATGGTTACAAACAAAAAAAAAAAAAAAAAAAAAAAAACTTTCATTGCAAATATATTCTCATTACAATTGGTCTGAATTTGATGGTGGGAAAAGGAAGAAGAAATTATTCATACACCTTTTTAGGCAAAAGGGAAGAGAAATAAATAATGATCTTATCTTTGAATGAAATGGCTGAACCTGGAATGGTTTCTAGAGTTGCCAAATACTTGCAAACATCACGGTCAGAGATATCATTTTTGGCAACATATTGGCTAATAAACAACTACCTCAAATTCTGCTTTGCTTCTTTAAAATACTTCTTTTATTTTAAAAGTTTTTTTTTTTTTTTAAATTCAACTTTCTTTTTAATCTCCTTTTATTAATTTCCCAAATTTCTGCAAGATACTGCATAATGACTTAACATTTTATGGGACATTATAAAGAAATTTATTGGCAACCATACCTTTGTACAATAAACTTATTACTAAATTAGTTAATACACAGATTTGCACAGATGATCCAAAAATGGGTATGAAAAATTATATTTAAAGGCCAGAGATGATTCAAAATGTGCTCTTGAGCTGTTTTAAACAAATCACAAGTACTGTTTAAACCAGTATTTAATTCAAGTAATAAAATTCAAATAGATTTTTATTTTCCCTTCTGGAAAATGTTTCATATATACCTTTCTGAAAATTATACCAATATTCTTTCAGACAACATAGTAAACAGGATGTAAAATTATCAAATATGTTGCTATTAAACGCTGTTATCAAATATGAACTCAGTTTATTTCACCCATTTGTAAATTTTCCCACATTTTAAATAAATGTCAGTAATATCCAATTAATTATTTATTATAATAATATCATAGCATAGCAGGAAGGAGTTATTTGCATGAGGTGGGATGCCTTTTATGGAAGACTTTCTAAGACAAAAAGGCTAATACTTACTACATTACCTACGGGGAAAACCATGACAATTGCAGCAAATAAAATGGAAATAAAGCGCAGTTCATGCAGAAATTTGTATTTTATTTTTTGAAAATTTTCTTTTACATAATTGTACTTATTTCAAAATGAAGAATTCCAAAGAAATCACTCCAAGCATTTATTCTACCCTCCCCCCCCATGTTCACAAACTGTTACGAATGTCTTCATTAATAGATCAATTTATACTCAGGATAGTCTAAAATAATATTCAATCGCTCATATTATTTTTTATATTTTAAATACAGAATCCCAGTAACATTCAGTTATGAATATTCACTATTAAAAATACACATGCTAAACAACTATAATATGATGAAAAGAAATAAGTTAGAGCATACAGTATTATGAACAGACAGGAACAAATTTTCCTTTAAAATTAATAAAGTACTGAAATAAAAGAATTACGCAATGCAAATGTAATATTTCCTTTTCAGTCCAAAATAATTCTTTTTTCCCCTGTATGCGCATTATAAAAGTATAAAAGAAATTTCTAACTATGCAAAAGCATTGCTGTAATAAATAATAGAAAACAGCATTTTAATAAAATTCTGAAACTTTGTTGACATATCCTATATAATACCATACCCCTTTAATTCTATGACTAACTTTTGCATAAATCTTGTTTCAACAGAGACAAATGCACAAATCTTGTTTTAACGGAGACAAATACACCTTCACAGGAAAAAACTATAAATTTTGAGGTAAATGACATTTTGAAACTTAAGAGTTAAATTTATTCAAATATATCTTCTCCTCAATGATAAGGCATCAAACTAGTTCAAAAGAAAAAAAACCAATAATTTACCAAAAAAAAAAAAAAAAAAGTTTTCCCCACCACAAGGATCATATGATTTTTTCATAAATTATGTACAAGATATATACAAAAAGCAATATCACAAGAAGATTCATCATAGATCATACAGGTTAGGTTGAACAGGTCGATCAAGATAACAGTGAGGAAAGCAAGAGATCAAATTTTATTTTACTTCAGAAAACGATCATTTGCAATCAATTTATTCTAGTAACTTTATTAACAACTGGTAATTATGTAACAACTGGTAATTTTATTCATCAACATAATTCAGGAAACTTTTTAAGGCATCATATTTGAGAAATAAATTACTGAATGAGAAAACGTTTTTCAACAGCTGCTTTAGTACCTTATATATCTGCTTCAGCACCTCACATTTCTAATGAGGGTATTTAATTTTGAACTGCACAGAGTGAAACCATTTCAAAGAGAGGCACTTTTTACTTAAGTGAAAGATTTCTCAAAGAAGGTACATTACATTAAAATGAAGGCAACTAAAAACTAAATAAAAATCATTATATCCATAGTACAGATGAAAAAAGGGATTAATGATGGCTGGATCAATATACGGAAAGAAAATAAATTACATTATTAAAAACTAAATACTTTTCCTAATCATTCAGCAAGATTACAGGCAGATTAATAATCAAATGATGAAATGAAAATTCTGCCCGTATCCCAATATTTAACAAAATGCAATCACTCTTATTTTCATCCCCAGTTCTCGTTTTTATAATACAAAATGGATTTTCGCATAAAAAATTTAAGAAGAAATTTAAGTCGTCACATGAAAGGAATTCATGGTTATGTGTGTTACTGCAACAAAAATGCTTAAAATAAAAACTAAATTTTAGAAAAAAATTCTTATTCATGTCTAATGAGTCTTTTAATGATATATCCAAAAGAAAAATCACCTGCTCTTGAGTGGAAATATAGTCATCAATAAATGGAACACCTTCCAGTGGGCCATCCCTAAAAAAGAATGAACAAACTTTTTTTAATAGACTTTTTTTCCTCCATGGTAAATGAATGTATTAATGCAAAAAAAGTTGGGGAGAGAGACAAGAAATTTAATTTTATAAGCAGTTCATTAAAATATCCATAAAATAAAATTTATCTAGTGATATCTTCCATTCTTCACAGGACATCCGAAATCAAGTTGGTCTGTTTTTGGGCTCGTGGCCACCCAGTTTCGGCGCCGAAAGCTTTGAAAAACAACCAAAACTTTGACAGAAAATCACAGATTTTGTTGGTGATTACTACCCACACTAAAGTTATTTTCATGTTTTACTTTCCTTACTTTATTATGAACATTTCTTGATGGAAAACTTTTGTTACAACCAGATATATACATAAAATACAATAAGAAACAGATTTCAAATTAAGGAGCTTAAGTGGTAAAGTTTATTTTCATTTCCTATTTTTCTCACAGAAGGTTTTTTTATACTTTAATTTCTGCCAGTTATTTGTAAAATGCATTTTTATTTTATCTTTTCTTTATTTTTTTTTTATCAAGTTCCTTGTATTATAAAAATCATACTTTAGCATTTTAACTATTTTTTATAATTTTAAAACTTTGGTTTCATGTTTCTTTCTTCATGTTTCTTTTTTGCTGGTGAGGGGCACCATAGTATGTTCTCCTAGTGTGGATTTGCTTACTGGCTATTTTCTTCCATAAATGTATACTGAGATATAATTTTTGGAAATTTAAATTGCCTTCTAAATTTCATCTATTGTTTACTTATTTATCTATTTTATTTATTTGATTTCCACATTTGTAAATCTTATGCAATTTTACCTTTCTCGTAATTTTGGTTCTCTAATTTTTTTTTCTTAGTAACTTGTACAATTCTAACTTTATAGTAAATCAAGTGACTACTTTTCAAACTAAAAAAAAAAATTCCTTCTTGTGTCAAAATTTTAACTTTTTGTCTTTCTCCTGTTATTTAAATTATTAAATTATTATTTCTACATATGATGTACAAATTTTCATTCGAGTCATGTTGGCAGGGTTGTTTTGAAAAATTTTTTTATTTTCCTTTAAATTCTGTATGAATACATTTTCATAAAATTACTTTTATTTAAAATTTTAAAATGAGCTTCCTTTCATTTTTTTTTTTTTTTTTTTTTAAAAAAAAATTTTTTTTTTTTTTTTTGTAATTCATCCAGGAATAATTCAGATACATGGCACTACTGATAATTCTTTTAGTTGTTCCTTAACAAAGACCAAGGAATTATCACCTACATTATTAATATTTATTTAACGTCAACTGTTTTGTTTTTATATTATTTTTTTCCCTTTTGTTTTCCAAGTTTTTGCTTCTAATTGTTCTTATTTGTCCTAAAATAAGTAGAATTAATGTCCACCAAGAGTGGTTAGACAGTTTACCACTCCTGATGGAAATTAATTCTACACACCACTAATAATTAATCCCATTTTACTTCTTTCTTACTTAATTATATTAATTTTGCAACACTTTACATGACATTAATAACATTTATTAATTAAACACCCTCAATATTTTATCATTACATAGTCATAAAATACACAGACATTTCAATTCCTAAAGTATCACTGTTTGCCATTAAGCAATTAAAGTTTTTTTTTTTTTAGTTTGCACTGTTTTTTTATTACATCATTTTAATTTCTGTCTTACCTAAAAAATACAATTACAATTTTATATAGCACATCTGTCAGTATACGTGAATGTTAATATTATGATATTTAAACACTTAGAAATGAGCACAAAAGACAAGTTTCAGTTAAGAATATAAGCAGCCTGTTAAAAATGTTAATTCTCCAAGAATTAGTTGAGAAATTCACAGCACCGGGGCAATTCAAATATCCAAAATAAAGCTTCAATAATTGGACTCGCTTATTCAATTATGGCAAAGAATATAAGGATTAGCTACATAAATAGTTTTAATGCAGAATATTCGAATAAATGGAATTTGAGGGTATAGTGCCCCTTCAGTCAATTTCTCAAGACCTTTTACATTATTAGACTTTCATGCCTTCATTTTACAAAGACACTGCAGTCGTAAATGGCTATGCCTTACTTAAGCCCACTGATTTGCTAGCCAGATTTTAATGCCTTCATTCCACAAAGAGACTACAGTCATAAACGTCTACGCCTTACCTAAGCCCACTGATTTGATAGCCAGTCTTCTCTTGCCACCAAACTGAGGTATATCCGATATATATTCAGAAATCCTCAAACTTTAGTATATTACAAAAAATTATGCATTATATCAACACAAAATAGTTGCTGTAGATAAATTCTCTTAAAGAAGAGTTCTGGAGATATAATCAATTATAAAAGAAACAGGGAAAATTCTACCATGCTTTGACAGGATTTCAAAAAGTGTAATGTAACTTAGGCAACAAACTAACATGGTTTACTCTTCAAGAAAATCAAGTTGCTCCCATGTTAAACTATTCTTAAATCTTTTTAAAAAGTGAATATTAAGCCATTGAAATATATTTTTTTTTAAATTTATATGGATAAAAATAAAAGGTAGTGATGAGTGACATAGTAACATTCATAAATCTTAGAAAATGTTTTCTACGCACAGCTATTTAACTAGATATACACAGCTATTTAACTGTCAAAAACAAAATGTAACATTAATATACTTGAAAACACGTTTATGTGCAAGATAAATAAATTAAATTTTGCTTACCCCCTTACGCAGGATATCCTTGCTACAGAGAGCTGTGATGGCCTTATAGTCGATCTTGTGCCATCACTTCGAATTTCAGCTTCTTCCTATCATAAAAAATTAACCCAATGAGTAAAACAATTGTATCAAAAACATACAAAAAAAAAAAAATCTGAAATTTTCAGATTTTAAATTACGTCCAAAGGGACGTTTATTTAACATTTTGTGTGTTACCTTTATTTGTTAAATACCATGTTCTTTGCACTTAAACCATAAAATTCAGTTCAACAGCAATATCGCAAAATAATTTTAAATTGAGCATATCTTTAGAAATTTCGGTACACACTCTCACGCGCTGGAGATAAAAATGTTTTTCTGTACAACGTTGGTATTGCTGGCTTTGAAATCTTTGAGTTTGTTAATGAAAAATTCGTTAAAGTTTTAGAGAATATTGTTACGAATTTCACATTTATTTGGCTATTTATTTAGAACTGTAATTAAAATTCCTTTTTATTTTCCCGTGCAACGCACGCAGACGATTTTTGAAGAGAAAGCTACGTCAAAAAACAAAAAACATGCATACATTTATGCAGATTTTTCATTTTTTAAAATTTAATGCAGAGCAATAACATTTAGTGGCAACAATTTGAAAAGTGATACGCCGTTTTTGTGTTTCCGATGCAAAATCGCAAAACGAAAGTAATAGTCCTTCGGGACTAAATCCCTTTGGACTAAAAAAGATAACTAGTAGTTACTAGCTGCATAACAATACAGCTTTTTTACATCAATGCTTCTAATTCTCTTAATACACAGGGAAAAAAATGTAATGTGGCTAGCACGACTTCCTGCCAATTTCATAATAACACACGGAATTGGCAGAATAGCACAGAGTTTTAAATAAACTATCCCTCCTGATTTCTTATTGTTTGTAATTAAAATCTAATTTGTTTATAAACTTTATGGCTGAACATTAATTACAAACACTACTAATTTTTTACTATTCTATTCTCCCACACAATATACAATGATAACTATACCTGGTCATGTTTATATCTGTTTCTCATACTTTGATATGAAAATATTGCATCGATTGTAGTATCTCTTCTAGTCATATAGTGTTTTGAATTCATAAATCAACCACTTAACAATCACAAAGTTCTTAAAAGCAGCATATCTTTAGAATACATAATACACAGCGATAACATTTGATGGCAGCATTCTTTTATTTGAAATGTGATTTGACACAAAAGTGAAACAAGCACAAAATTGAACCCTGAAGCTAATACATTTAATTTATTCATAAGATAGCTGGTTTTCATAATGAGCTTATTCACATTGCATTTAGTGTAATTCAAGAATACATTCAATGCTTTTAAATGTGATAGTTCTCAAGCACACATCTACTTTAAATACAAAATTTGACAAATTTTAAAATATAGCATTTCTTTCTTTTTTTTTTTTTACAAAGTCTATTCAGAGCGTAAATATCACTTCTGATTTATTAAATTTAGCCCAAATCTAATAAGTTAGGCATAAAAGTCTTAAATACTAAAATAAAAAAGTTTTGAATTATATTTTAATGTAGTTTTTCATTAAAAACTATTATGGACTTCAAATAAAGTACCACTTCAGATTTTCCTATTTTACTAAAAACCTAATCCTCTCTTTATATCACCGTAGAAAGATTTAATACAGAAAACTGAGCTTTTGGAAGTTTGGTATAAAAGATATTATGCGTGAAAAAATTAACACACGCACACAGACACATAACACAATAAAAACAGCAAAAACGTGTCACAGGGACCCAAATTCTAGTTTAATCCTGAAAACTCATTATCGAATTCTTGCACTAAAAACATTACTTCTCTTACCTATGCATATAGGCTAGTGGGTGATAAAAATAGCAAGTGACTTTTTTCCCCTCTAGTGAAGCTGTAGAGTTCATGCGCACTTCTTGGATTCCCCACAAGTGTAAATAGGCTTTTATGAGATCATCTTGCAGTTGTCAAATTTCACCCAAAATCTAATCAACTCTTTATATGAATGCAAAAACATTTAAATATGAAAAATGGAACTTTTTGGAGGTCCGATATAAGAGTTATTGTGGATGAAAATATCGTCACACATATAAAAAATTATCAGACATATACAGACAGACATCATTAAAATGTGTTATGGAAGCCCTAATTTGTGCTTATTCACTGAATCAATTCAGATTTTTGTACTGAAAAATTTACCTATGCATAGAGATTGATAGGAGGTAAAAAATATATAGTTGCTCAGGTGTAATAATAAATGGATCACATACCTGATTCATAAGAAAAAGAATTAAGAGAAGAATAATTCATGATATAATAAACATATATAAAATTTATTTATATATAAAACATATATAAATAAATCTGAAATATTAAACAGTTAACCATCTTATATGAAAAACTATTTTATCAACATGCTTAAAAATAATAATTAAACATTTTTCCCCTTCCTATTTTAGATCAATCACTTAGCAAGTTTCTGGAACCATTTTCAGCATCTGATACTTTGCCGTGAATTCAGTTGTTAACAATATTCAAAAGATTAATACAAGCATTAGCAACCTATGATATATACATAAAATTTAATATATAGAACTATTTTCAGTGACCTGAAATAAATTTATTACGATCTTGTAAAAAATGAAATTTTAAATTCATAAAATTGTGGAAAATATTTGAAGGAAATTATTAAACCACTGACAAAGTCAACTGACATCTTCAGGTGTTGAACATTCCTATCTGAAGCAATCATTAATTTGAAGAAAGTTGTACTTGCCCTGCTTTGAGCCCTCAAAGATGTTAACCAATGTTTCTGTATTTCAGAAGCCTGCGTGAAGCAGAATGTGACTGGTTTTGCTTGGTTTATTTTGATTATGGCAAAGCACATGACAGCTATCTGTCTAAGGGGAGGGAATGTTTTTGTGTAGGACTTTCTAAGGAAAACTAACTCATATTCAGATTACAAATGGGGAAAACCATGAAAGCGGGCATAACAGTCAGTCCGTTTGCCTGAAATTGAATCTAGGTTGAACTACAAATGCTCAGCCACTGGTGGATTATAATGTGATTAAATATATAACTGATTAAATATACACTTAACATTGAATAACCCATGAAGAAGAAGCAAGAACGACTATTCCATTAACCTATCAACGATTATTTACAGTAAAATTTTAATAATATGCTTTGCCAATTCCTTTAAATGCTTTCTTCTTTGAAATTTTGACACTATAGGACTCTATAATAAAAGTCAAAACAAAATATTCAAAAAATAAATTTTATAAACCGTAGCTTTTGTATTTGCCCTCATATGAAAATATTAAAAAACATAATAGTTATTTAATTTACTAGAAACATGTTAACACAGAATGAAGTTAATGTATTTCAGTTACTGCTCTACATAAAAATATGGTGAACTCATGTTGAAACATTGGTTTAGGAAAAAACTATTAAAAGGCTGCTATCCCAATTTATGTTAGGTACTGGCTCAAAAATTTTTTTGAGTTTAAAGAGAGTTGAAAGAAAATTTTTTTAGTTTAAAGAAAATTTTTTTGAGTTTTTTTGAGTTTTTGAGACTTTTCCATAATTTCAAAAATTTTTTGAGCTAAGGAATTAGCAGCAACAACAACATAAATGACCTTATTTAATTCTATTAATACTGGTTATAAATTAAAAAGTCATTACCAATTGTTAACAATAACTGAAAATACTTCTTCTTACTTACTGTCAGTTGTTGAGAGTTTAAAACTTAAAAATAATTAAATTATAAACAGAACATAATCACTTACATAATTTTTTTAAACTTATTATTGAAAACAATCAATGCATCCTCCAATTTTTTAAAATTTTAATATGAAAAATGTTTAAAATTTTGAAATTCACTAAAAATTTACTGCGGTCTGTAGGAAACAGATAAATTGTGACAATGTTTGAAAATGTGCCTGTTTAACACAACAGAACAAACATTCAAAATGTGATCTTCTCTTATTAAGAAGAACTAGGTATGTATAACCAGTTTTACATTATAAACATTGCTAACATTTCAAAAGAAAAAAAAAGCATTTTGATATTTTTTATAACTATCTGCAATGCTGGTAACTAATAAGATATGGGCTGGAAATTTAATAGTGACAACACTGCTCTATATATACCATGAAACAGGAACAGTGCTTTTCACCTGTATCACATAACAGCTCAATATCTAGCTTACTGCACAATAAATAAATTCTCTCTTTCAATGCTATATGCATGTGCCATACTAAGAAAAGCAGAATCTCATATGAGCTGGTGGTCTAAAATCATATAAGCACAAAATTCTTGAAATAAGAATAGCAGAATTTCAGGAAATGCAAAAATGGTTACAATAAGATGCTACTCAAATGCACCCGGAACACGCATGGAATGACTGTAAATACTTTCTTATGCTGTCTGTATAGGATGAAAAAGATCTAAAGTTGAAATACCAGTTGAATAAGGGTCACAATAAAAAACAAAAGTTCATCAGACCCAAGAGTGTGAAAATTGCAATGATTACTAAAGCGACCATACCTCATGAAAAGACCATGAACGTTGCGGTATGTTTTTCATTTTTTGAACTTAACCTGAGAAGAAGCAGTAACACTTCAGAACCCTCCTATCATTTTGCAGGACAAGGCTCAGGTGGATGTAGCACAATCTATGACTGATTTATTCTCCTGGTGGAGCTCAGAATTGCTTTATTATCTATTATATTTCTTGGACTTAAGCCTATGACACTATGCTTTGATTCATACGATGAAGGAACCACTTCCTGACATTTATTTCTGCACTGTTCCATAAAATTTTCTGGCAACAGACAACTCCATTCAAACTATAATTAGAAGAAGCACTGCTACAAGTGTACCAACACATTTCCACAATGTTGGCACTGAGTATCTACATTAAAGAAAACAAAATTTTCTCAGATGTATTTCTATTCCGTCAGTTGTAAATATACAGTCGATGCTATTAAAGTTCCAACCCACATATTATAAAAACATGTATTCGGTGAATTTAGAAGCTATATTTATGAGCCATTTTATGAAATTAGGAAACATATAAGAATATTTTGGTAAAAAATGAATTCTTTAAAGTTAGAAATGCATAAAAGTTTACGCCAGTTGGAAACTATATTAATTTTATGCAGAATGATATGGATTTATAGCAGGATTTTAATATCTGCATCACAATCTGTGAAAACTGCAGTCAAATTAATTTTTTTGCTATGATACTAATTTATTTCTAGCAACTGAAAGGAAAAATACTAATAGATAGATAATTTAATTATACAGATTATTTAAAAATTTCTTCAAAGCTGTAAAGAAGTCATAAAAATAGTGAAAATAGTTTATTTAATACCACAGACTAATATAATCAGATTCACTAAGAAAATAATACAATGACTCCATGAAAATTTAAATGTTATCACTGGCAGTGATAAAAAGATATCATTTGTCATGCCCATAACAAAAGATTCAATAAATGCACTTTAGTTACAAGAACATCTTCAACATACAACTGAAGAAAAATATAATTAAAATTAATAAGCAATTTAATTAGAAAATTAAATATACAAAATACAAATAATATTTTCAGAGTGTTAAACATTTTGTAACTTTAACATATATGACGAATGTTTAGTTGATAATCACTTGCTAACAATTAAATACATCAGTATTTGTTTATGAAGAGCATTTTCTTTTTTAGGTTAACTTTATACCCAAATCTGTTCAAGATTAAACAATATAACATTAGATAATTTATGCATTATGGACAATTTAATATAAAACACAAGTTAAAAATTACATTTTTATTTAACCTTTACACAATTTATAAATGTTTTGTAATGATATTTTTATACAAATGTCCTAAATTTATTTTATACAAAATAAAAATATACACAAGTGATATTTTTTTACAAATGTTTTGTAATGCTCATATTTTTATACAAATAATTTGTAATGCTGAAAATATTTACCTGGTTTAACGTTACAAATTCTGCATCCATGGCTACAAGCTGACCAGCTGGTTCAGAATCATCATCAAAAGTGAGAGGTGTAAAAGTCATATGGGTTTGCCCACTTCTTGCTGCCAGAGATACATCTTCTCTGAAAACTTGCTTTTCTACAGGATTGAATACTATAAAAAAGAATAAAACATGAACATATTTTTTCAATGAAAGAAACTCTACAAGAAAGCAAATATACACATTACATGTCATAAATATATCCCAACAGAAGCATTGGTTTCTAACATATTTATTATGAGTCCAAGTTAAATGACTTCTGTACCATACTGAAACTGAACTCTACTGGATATTACAAATAAACAAAATGGCCATAACTGCTTCCCTTTTGTCTCCTGATCAGTTAAATTACAGAAATTTAATGTGCAGTTTAACTGAATTTGCACTGTACATCAATGTAGCAAACTTCTTTTAAACAAACACTGTAGTGTCTAGAATAAAGTTGTGTTTTAGATTCCTTCTCTTCTTATTTCATTTCACAGCTTTCTCACATCTCATAGAAACTAACCATTCAGAATTCTTTCTAAGGGCAAATGGAATTTTTTCAAATCATACAAATAATTCCACTTGCCCAGAAAGGCAATCTGCATTGCTGAAGAATCTGCACTGCTGTCTTTCTGCTTCACTGAGATCATTCATAGTTTTTTAAACAGTAATTTTAATACCAGCAGTTAGCCACTTTTCGACATCAATCAATGTTATATTAAAGATTTTAATTAAAAGAGTAATGAGACAAACTATGATTAAAATTGAAATTGCCAAAATTTTTAAGAATCACAGAAAGTACTTAATTTTGGTTAAATAAAATATTTTTGAAATTTATTATGAGAAATAAAGATAAGGAAGCAGGAAAGATGTACAATTTAACAGAATAAAGAAAAGAAAATTGAAAGTCACTTTTGGAATTATTTAAGTTTCTAAAAATACACTGATGAAGACTGGGTTGCAAGCAAATCATTTCAAATGGTTTATACCAATGAAGATACAGAGGAAAAACAATTACATACATCAATGAGAGATTCAACAAATGCATTTAGTGAATTACACAGTTTCTGAGGAAATTGCAAGAGAATATTTCATTAATTAATACTTTGGAAAATGGAATAAACTGGCATTCAGGACATCACCTAAATAAACACGAGCTATTTCATATAAAGACTGACTTCTGATTATCAAGTTCTAACTAGTTTATTTTATTCTATTTTCTACAGATTAAGGAAAAATCTTTAAACATTTACTTTTTGCTAACAAAAGTTTAAGATTTATTTAAATTACATGTAAGCATATAAATTACAATAATAAATTAATTACTTGGTTATTTAAAGTTTAATGGAAATTACTTTAAAGTTTAACTTTTATTGATCAACTGTTTCTTTACTGATTCTCAAGCAACATTCCATGCAGTGAATATTTGATAACCAATAGTTCCAACAGTTTCAAGAAGGTCATTATACAAAATGAGCTAACTGTATCATAGTTTCTACAAACATGCACAAGGCATCTTTTAAATTCAATACAGTCTAGAAGAAAAGTTAAAAGATATTTAAATATCCTATTTTATACCTAGTCAAAAAAAATTTTTAAGTCTCAATTATGGAATACAATGCTAAGTGAAGAAACAAAGTAGCAGCAAGTTATACTAAGATTAAGTTTTAAAGTCAAAGCAGCATTATTTTTCAGCCAAAAAGCAATTACATTTTGATTTAGATTTCCTCCTTCTATGTTAAAAACATTCAAGTTAAAAAAAATACAGTTAAAAATAATCTTTCCTCGTAAATTCAAACTAAATATTGATACTCAGTTGTTTAACTGGTATATCCATATATAACCACTTCACCAGATTGCTTTGTCTAATAATATATTTCTAACCAAAAATCCAATAATGTATTTCAGTTTCATGTTTTTATTTCAATCAATAGATTTCCAAATGGCTTTGCAAACTAGCCTTTACATAACTTATAAAAAGTTCATCTTTTCTTAAAATTAATTTTTATTTATTAAATTATTTGATATAGGTTTGGTTTGGTTTATTTAAATATGGAAAAGCACTTAAGAGCTATTTGTCTTGATATAAATACAGAGCAGCAATGTTTATTGGTCACCTCTTAATCTAATTTTATGAGCAGTAATACCTACAGATGCAATAATACTATATCTGTTATATATTTGTTCACTGTAAACACTAAGTCAAGCAGAATGCTTTATTTATTACAGGTTTACTCAGAAAACTAACAGTCTTATTTCTTTAGCATTTATTTGACAGCAACATATAGGTTGCACATAAGCTTTATTCTCATAAGACAGGTACTTCTTAAAATAACTAAATTTTTAAAATTTGAAAATTAAAATAAGTGCTCTTACATGTAAGTCAATCAGCTAATGTAATCAAGAAACATTCATTAAACTGTTATTACTAATTATGTAAATACTCTTAGGTAAAAGCTATGTAATTTAAAATATTGAGCGATTCAGAAAGTTCTCTGGTTTTAAATGAGGCAGTACAAAAACATAAAATTTCACCGAATCATAGAAGCACCAATTTGTTCCATAATTTTTTGCAATCTCAGTGGCAACTGGAAAATTCATTTTTAAAAAATGTCATAAGGTTTATTTCTTTCTGAACTGCTATTAGATAGTTTTCAAAGAACTGAATTCCAAGCCATATGAAGAATTCTGAAGTGCCCTAAGAGATGAAAATCCAAGGGTGCAAAGTCCTGGTGAATACATAGTGTGACACAAAACATCCCACCCATACTCAGTATGTTTTTGCACACTCACTATGTCTATTCAGTATGTCTTTGCATACTCAGCATGTCTCTGTCTAACAGTCATCAAAATATCAAAATGTGGAGGCTGAGCACTGTCATGATGGAAGACAACACTTTTGACGATTGTTCAGTTTTGCGTACTTTGCTTCGATTTCTGCTTTTAAAACTGCCATTTGGAAACAGTATTTTCCCATATTTGTCTAATTTGCTAGCAACCCATTCTTTAGTAGTCCTACCAAACACAAGTATTACTTTTTTGGGATGCCGTTCTCTCTTAATATTATTAAAGGAGGTTCATTTGGTTTACTGCACAATCTTTATCTTTTAACTTTACTGCATGGAATCCACTTCTCATCTCCAGTAGTGAGCCATTTGAAAAAAGGGGCACCTTTATTTTATTTCAGCAAAGAATTACATACTGAAACTCTAGCAAGCATATTTTGCTCTCTTAAAGCACAGGGTACCTATACATTGCAGTGGTTTACATACTCAATCTTCTTAAAATGTTCATGAATTGTACTTTTTAGAATAATTAGTCTGTCTGATAGTTCCTGAACTGCATAATGTGAATTTTTAAAGACAGCTTCTTTTAACTTAGTTCCTTGCTTACAATGGATGGTCATGCAGAATGGGCATGATCTTTGAGGCTGAAATTTCTATACTTCTCAAATGACTTTCAAACTAACTCTGCCATCGAAAACAGGACTTTGTCTATATACAGCATAAATTCTACAAGCAGCCTGACGAATTTTTTCCTTTTTTAAAAAAGTGCAATTTAGCAGAAATGAATTTTTGGGTTCTTTATTCTCAGCATTGCACTGAAGGAAAAAAGTATGCCACACCATATACTAGAATTATGCAACATGAGTAGAAACAAAATCATATTTGCACATCTGCTTCAATCAAAGTTACTTCTTATCAGCACTTACAAAATAATTAGAAAAAAAATATGTTTCAGTTTAAGAAATTCCAGATTACCCAATACAAACAGTAAAATATAATATACATTTTTTGCATCAAATATTGAATAAACAAAAATTTTTGTACCTTGTAAATTATGTCTGCTATTCAAATCTATCCTTGAAAAATAAAGAACACATGGTATTTTCCAGTCAAAATTTAGATAAACAGCTTCTTGCTAAAATGAAATTGAATACTTTGAAAATACAACCACTATACCTTATTTAAAGAGGACTATAAACAATACGTACGAATGAAATACAGTAAAAGTAACATAGGTTTGATTTTATTATTTAGGTTCCGTGCATAAAAATACAAAATAACTTCAATGTTCAAAAACAAAATGTCATTTGAAGATAACAATGAAATTTCAGAGCTCATCAGAAAAAGCTTAATCAATGAGTAATAACAGAAGAAATTAAAAGACACAGTCATGATTCTTTATTCTAAAATCATGACAAGCTGTTTTTGTAAGAAAATAACCAGCCCATATTTTTTGCACTAAACATTCACATATTTTTAGAATTTTGTTTTCTCCAAGAACTAGTAAATCAATTTTTTTCTTAAAAACTGAAACATCAACCTGAATGTGATATATACATATGAATAAAAAAACAATATCTTAATCAATGTTCATAGAATACACTATAAAATATTTACACATGTCCCAGTCTTTATTTACTTAGAATTAGTTATATGAAAACTGTAATGTGTTTTGAAAAGTAAAGCACTGTTGTCTTCATAAATCTATTCAAACATATAAACAGTAATATTAAACTCAAATATAAAAAAGAGAAAAAAAGCATTTATCATTAGAATGCCCAAAATACAAATAATAGATAATAAAATTCACCTGAACACTTGAAATTCAGTACATATGTGGAATACAAAGAAAGAAGAATCAAAAATCAAAGAAAGAACAGCTTCAAAATACTCTCATACAAGATCAGAATATTTCTCTTGTTAATTAGATGATATGTGGTTTTCATTTTAAGAATATAAAGCACCCAGCATTTATCAACTTATTATAAATTATAGCTTTATATCACCTTAAAGAGTAACTATTCAACCATAAAGTTATGACTGGTATTTATCATTATGCAATCATGCTTGAAAATGAGAAAAATTTATATTGTCCATGTCAAAAGGTTCTGTAGAGTTTTTTGAAGATGTGTCAGTCAGAAGCAGTCATTTGTGATAATTCCAGTTCATCTAACAAACCTTGCAAGCTAGCATTCAGTTTTAATAGCATTACAGAATATACATTTCAAAATATATTACCGAAGATTTTCTATTGCAAATTTCATTAATATAAGATTAAAAATTCAGTTTTTAGTCGAATCAGAGATTTTGATCCTTTTTGACATTGTTCTTTTGTTTTTCATATTTCACCTCTTCTAAAAGCACTATTTTGGAAATACGAATATCTCTTGTTTTGTCATTATAGTCCTTCACTCTTTATCCCCAAATCATACGTTTTCCTCTCCCTCCTCTATGTATGTGGTCCCTCACATGTCCCAGTCTTGGAGCTATTTCAAAGTGAAAGGTGACATGCTCTGACACTGCATGAGCAATAACTTGTTCAGTAACAGTAATGCCTCGGCTTGACACTGCAAGAGTCATAAGTTCACAATCAGTGTCAAGAGATTTTAGCAACCTGAACTGTGTCTGTCATCAAGACCTCTTGAATGTTAGAGGCCAAAGAACCCCATACTATTCAGCTTCTCTGGTATCATCTTTGACTATAATGAATCAAATGACATAAAATGCAGCTGAAAAATTCAGAGGGCATGACTAATTCACTCTGCAAATTGTTTCAGACACAGTAACATATGGGAATGCTCTGATACTCTTGTCTAGAAAGAACTCTTGCCACTAGCAAGATTTTCACATAATGAGGACAACACTCATCTTATTTATGCATTGAATATTAATTGTCAATTATCATTTTGCATTGTTAGTAGAACTGTAACAGATTTTAAGTAAATGTGTTTTAAATTTACATGCCGTTTTTAAGTAATATGTAATCTACCCAAATGCAACCAGTTACTAATCCTTATATGAAGTCACCCCAACAATGACACTAGTGGTACAACAATCACCAGTGGTGACTGAGGGCTGAAAACTGCATTAATGAACTAAACTATCATCAATTATATGAACATCTAAATGACAATTCGTCTCACTAAACATCAATAACTTCTGACTCATCTGCATCTTTAAATAATTGCTGAGTCTCTTACATCTTCAATTGCAAAGCAGAACTGTTCATATGTATTTTGTGAAGAAAACACATATTACTCAAAAATGCCCTTTATACAGCCCTACTTAATGCAGCAGATAATAAAGGTACGACTTAATGCAGCATATAATACAGGCAATCCAAAGCAACTGTTATCGCAAAGTGGAAACTTAAAGCCTTCTTCACCAGCTAACCTCCAGGAAAGATATACGAAAATCTTTTAAGCTTAATTGTCTTAGCTTCTGCTTTTCCTGTACAATCCAAAACCAGAACCATGTTTGCTAAAGGTGTTCTCCAATACAGAAGCATCTAATTCTCACTTTCAACACTGCTCATGATTATGTAGCAACAGTGTAGTGATTGTGTGTACAGCAGTATATACACCCAACTCTTTTTTTTACATAATTTTGAAATAATATGGTTCACCTATAAGGACAATAATACAATATGACATGAATGAAATAATACAATATGACAAATAATACAATAAGACATGAATTCTTTTTTCTAGCATGAATCCACCTCCACTGCACAAAGTTTTTTTTTTTTAATTCTAATTTTGGCAGTGTGATCAGAAGTCGGTCAGTTTCTGCCACACACTGTTATTGACTTAGTCTGTTTCAAACAATTCGTAATGTTAAAAATGAGAGCTTCGCCAAAGCAGGAGTGGCTCCACCACACCACATAGAGGCATCCTTCCATCCTTATGCACATGTGCTAAATAGCTGTCGAGCAAGTGATGAAGGTCGAAGGTCACGTTTATCGAGTTCAAACTTCTGATACCATTTTTTCCCCCCACACTGGAATCGACGTAAATCAAACCAACTGATCAAAGTGCAATATGGATCAATCAACAGCAAGTGAAAGTAGTAAAATTTCACCAAATTGCTCATCACTTCCGAAGTAAACTTCAAACTGAGTTCAAATTATCATGAAAACTTTGCCAAAGAATGAATCCTATTAGTTCTTTGGTTTCATATCGTATTTTCCTCACTTTCCTGTACACCTGGCAATTTGACGACGAGAAATTTTCCATCCTCAGTATAGTGGTACTGTAGTGAAAACGGTTTACATTACACCAGGGATGTCAAACTCATAGGTACACTTGGGCCAAACAAACAAGGTTTAACTTTAGGTGGGGCGCCAAAAAAAAAAATCAATATTTATAGAAACGTAGATTTATTTCGAATAATACAATAACAAACATATATATATATTTATATAGAAAAGAACAAGAAAAATTTAATGTTTACGTTCTGATACTTGACATCTCTTCTCTGTTATTATCTTTCCTATTTCGGGAGAAATTTTGTTTGCAGTGATAACTTTCAACGCTGACCCAAGGTGAGCATCATTAATACGGTTTCTAATAGGAGACTTATTACCTTTCATGACTGAAAATAACTGCTCGCACCGATAAGTGCTACCAAACATGGAAATAATTTCATATGCGAATTTTCGAGTATTTTCAAACCTGGCTGGTAAATATTTGTAAAATTCAGGCACGCCCACTTCAATGAATTTTGCTTTCAAATTTGAGTTGCATTGAATCTCGATCACCTCCATTTGCATATGGCTGGGTACTGAGTCAATACTTATTGAGAAAATCGAAGAAAACAAAAAAAAATTGTCTTCGAGGGAACTAAAATCATTAAACCTCGTTTCAAATTCAGTTGTTAAATTTGCAATTTTTTCTGCATATTTTTGATACGAACAAGTATCATCTAAATTTGATTTGTTCATGCTGCACGTCGGGAAGTGCGTCAAATCTTCATTTTTAAGTTGTTTTTCCCAAAGAACTAGTTGACATTTTAATGCTTTAATTATGTCAAACATGTTCGTAATGATACGATCTTTTCCTTGTAACGATAAAATTAAATTGGTTAAGGGTTTGGTTATATCAACGATGAAAAATAAATCTTGTATCCATATTGGACCATAAAACAAACTTACGTCTTGATTTTTCGTTTTTAAAAACTGACATATTTCTTCTTTCAAATCCCAGAATTGTTTGAGAATCTTGGAGCAAGATAACCAACGTACCTCGGTATAGTAGAACAAACCCGAATATTCACTATCTAACTCACTTAAGAAAGCAGTGAATTGATGCTGATTTAAACCTCGAGATCTTATAAAAAAAATCTTATAAATCTTATAAAATTTTTTTTTATATATGACAAAACATTCTCCATATTTATTACTTTCGTGCATAGAACTTCTTGATGTATAATACAATACATATGATGAATGTTTGAACCGTGAATTTCACTAAGTTTTTTTCTTAGTAATGCTACGAAGCCCTTGTTTTTCCCGGTCATTGATGGAGCGCCATCTGTAGCTACAGAATTTAATTTTGCCAAAGGTAGATTGTATTTCTGCAGAAGTCCAAAAACACAAGTAAATATATCTTCTCCTGTGGTAGTACCAGGCATCGGTATTAGTTCCAGTAATTCCTCAAAAATGTTAAAATTCTTGTCACAAGAACGAAGAAACACTGCTAATTGAGCTTTGCCACTAATGTCCGTGCTCTCGTCACAGGCAATGGAGAAACTTTCGAAACTAGATGATTTTGCTTTGATCTGGTCACTTAAATTCGCGGCTAAATCAGTAACTCTTTCCGCAACTGTATTTCGAGACAATGAAGTTGATTGAAAAGCCTTCACATTTCCAGGACAAACAATTTCTCCAGCTTTCATTAGGCATTCCTTGATGAATTCACCGTCAGTAAAAGGCTTCGAATGTTTAGCTATCAACTCGGACAAGACGTAGCTTGCATGTACCGCCGCTTCACATTCTTGCAATACTTTACTAAACATGGACTGTTGCTTTTTCAGTCCTAACTTGAGCTCTTTCACATTTTCTTGTCTCATTAATCCTTCGTAATTGTTGCCGTTAATTCCTAATTTTGATCCTAAAACTGCCGATATGAGTTTGTTTCTGGATTTGTTTGAGAGCCAATTAACCCTTGTGAAGATACCAGTTTCAAAATGGGTAATCTATCTTGTTGATCTTCTGCCAACCGATGTTGCAAAACTAATTGCAAAAGAGTCTTCTGAAGATGCTCAAGACTATCAGAAAATTAAACAAATTCTCTTAAAGTGCTTCAAATTGAGTGCTGAAAAATTTAGGAAATTGTTTATCCAACATAAGAAAAATCCTGAAAACACCTGAAGAGACTTTTATTTTGATTTACAAAACTATTTTGATGGATGGCTTAAGAAATTGAAAGTCACGACGTTTGAGCAGTTAAAGAATTTGATACTCGCAGATCAGATTAAGAAGAAAGCCCCTCCAGATTATAAAGAACATTTTTTAGATAACTGGAGTGAATGGAACAACCCACTTCAGCTTGTTGACAAATTAGATATGTATGAAGAAGTTAGACATGTATGAAATAAAAGCGTTAGTAAGGAGACCCCTAAGTTTCAACAACGAGATGGTCCCAAAAATTATGGAGGTAACCCTCAGCCTACAAAGAACGCCTCATCAAGAGGTAATGTAAAAAATTGTGATCAACCACATGTTAATTGCTATGGATGTGGGAAGTCAGGCTTTATTAAGGCTAAATGCCCCGTCTGCTCCCCTCCTCCCAAGAAAGCAGAAGCTGATTTTAAAACTATACATCTTCGAACATTCTCTGTCGAGGAGCACCAGATGACTCTTTTGAGAGTAAAAATAAATGGGTTAACCGGAATTGTGTGTGCCGACACTGGAGCCAGCCACTCTATAGCCGGAGAAACATTGTATCGTCTTTTGAGACAAACAGGAATAGAATTTAGGAAAACTAGTATGAATGTTACCCTCGCCGATGGTCTACAGAAGGAAACAGAAGTTTATATGACCCAAGTAGATATCGAAATTGAAGGACGATCTTTCCCCATAACTTTATTTGCATAACCTACAGCAAAAGATAACAGAACGCTTTTAGGAACTGAATTTCTGCGTAGCGCTGGAATTGTTTTAGACCTTCCAAATAATAGATGTATTTCCATAACAACCCTAAACAGAAATTTAGCTTCAGTGATGACCTTTTCAAACCCTCTGAGCGTTCAGAATATAAGGGGAAATTTAACAAGTTTCTGTCAAGAGAAAGTGAAGAGAAATATCTTATCAGTTCAGGTACCTTTCAAACAGGGAAAGAACATACTCCCAAAGTCCAATATTTAAATAAAACCAGTAGAAAGCCCCTGTCACAATTTCAAGAAATCGTATATCTCCAACAAAGAAAGAAGTAGTGAGAAAGGTCATGAATTTCAATGAATATTATAATTGTGGAAGAACTGGCCACTTTGCTCAAGACTCCAAAAGGTACATTGCTTGAGATTGCAAAAAGAACATGAAAACGTGTTACATATGTGGAAAACGTGGGCATATATGCAGAGACTGTGGACAAGATGAACATAAATATTATGGTTGTGCTAAAATAGACCATAGTTCCCATGCCTACTCCAAAGCTAACTTTGTTGGGGATATGGGGTCCCAACTGTTCAGTCAACGTAAAGAACAGCGCGCAAGATTTCCATTAAACTTTGCTACCGATGATCCTTTTTCTTCCATAAGTGACTACCATGTATCTGCTCTGCGGCCATGTGAAGGACAAAACTCTCCTTTACATCTCATTTGAGGATGAGGTCGAACTAGAACAGTCCCTGAATCCGATGGACAATCTGCCCTTGCCAGAAAGCACCCGCCAAGAGCAAGCCGTATGTTGAGGACAACTTATACGACTTGAGGGGAAGGATGTAACAGATGGAGTGACTCATCCTTAAAACGGCGAATCTGCTTTTCGGTCACGTGATTCGTTTTTCTTAGAGTCATGTGACTTAACGAACATTAGTTGAGGATTGGAAAAGCTCAGCTCAAGCTATGTAACTTAAAGCTCTCTCTTACATTTCATTTCTTTTATGTGTTAATACATTAATAAATTAGTGTTCATCATACTTAATGGTCATTATTAGCCCCAAGATTCTTCTATAATGAATAAGAATAGATATATGTGTATGTGTTACAAGTCTTAATTATTTATAATCTAAAAAGTATTTCATTAATAACATGAAAATAATAGCAAGCAAATTTAACATGTATTCTCATTATTATATAAGTTATGCTTTCCCTTCTTATGCACCTTTTATGTTGTTTACAGTATGTTGCTGATTATGCAATAAACAATTTAATAGATAAGTAATTAGCAGAAAAGTAAAGTAGAGCATATACAAAAAGATTTTAAAAAATTATTCACCTTAAATTTAATTAAAAAATTTCTATTACATAACAATGATAACATTTCTTTTCACATGGTCAGCAGAAAATAAGACAAAATTGGTGAACTTTTGTTGATGAATAATTTGTAAACAACAAATCATCAAAAGTACAAGCACATCATAAAATACTGTTAACTCTGAAATTTCCACAATTATAAATTTAATGAATATATAAACATTTTTATAATAACTTAGACAATTATGCTACAATAAAAGAGCAATACATATATGGCTTTTTACTTATTTCTTCGGTTAAATTAGCTTCTATTTCCACCACCAAAGATTTCACAACTATAGCCATCGCCATATTGAAAATTACCTGTGATCCTTCAGAACTTTTGTCAGATTGGTTATCTCTACGTGGAAAACAGTTGCAAATGAAACATTTCTATGTTCCTTGTAGCCAGGACATGGCTTCCTTGGCTAGACAGAACATTTCTCGGAAACCTCCCATTTAAATCAGTACTACTATAATCTACTTTTTCGGAAATGTCCCGACTTGGCACACACATCGCTAGATGTGATAAGGGTTTTAGAAATGTATCTACCGGGTGAAAAAAGAGTTGGATGTATTTGGCAGTTTGTGTATGTATAATTGTATGCTTTATAACTCAACTGTGCATCTTCAAAAATTTTGAGCAAGTGCTTGCTAGTTCAGTGTACCAAACAGATAAAAAGGAGATATGCTTATCTCTTTGCTTCCCTGCATTTTATCTTGGCTATAAATCCTTATGGTCAAACAGCTGATCGCCTTAAGACCACTTACCTTTTTCCCCTCAGTGAAACAAAGCACTTTCACTTCTCTTCCATTTTTCTTTCAAAAGCACTGTCTCTTTTAAAAATGAGGCACTTAGAAGGGTGAGTCACTTTTGCAATACAACAGTCAATAACGATCACCTAACGGACACTCTTTTGAAATGTTCAAACGTGGTGCAAAAGTTTTAAAATTATCCAACCCAAAAAAATAGTTTGTCTTAATTGACCGTGTGAAACCAGCATTTATGTCTAATACGGGCATAGATACATGCTCCGCTGATACTTATCAACCTAGATCTCTGTAAATCAAGCCAAACCAAATATTTGTCAAACTCACTCTGGCAGACATCTGCATTTCCCTGATTTTTATGCATCATCATGGTGATACTGGAAGTATGCAACAGACCACACGAAGATAAGAAATTCATGTGTGCAGTCCCCTAGAAGTCACAGTCTTGAAGCTGTAACGAGATGTGAGATGACACTCTCCGACACTGCAGAAGTAATTATTCATTCAGAAATGTCTCCACTTAACACTACTACTCATAATTTTACAACCAATGTCAAGAGATTTTAGCAATCTGCACTGTGTCTGTTATCAAGGCCTCTCGAATCGCAGGGGCCAAAGAACAAATGACTCTTTAGCTCCTCTGAAATCATCTTCAATAATAACGAACTGAACAATGTAAAATACAACTGAAAAATGAAAAAGGGCATTCCTATTTCAGTCTGTAAATTATTTCATCTCGGCTAGCTCCTATCAAAGCTGAAGAAAATATATATACATTTATTTAAATTTAGATTACTTTTTAAAAGTGTTTTATAAATTAAACAAGGAAAAAGTATAGAAAATGATAAATACCAAAACTTGAACAAGGTAGTTTTTATATTCATAAACTAAAAGCAAATACTTAACAGGTAAATAAAAGGCTGATCGAATTTGCCATCCCCTGAAACTATGAAATCCTTCCAAGGGAGAATTCTTCCTTGGTTGAGAACCCCTGATCTAATGGGTTATAATCATCTCTTCTCTTACATTACACATAGTCAAAAATAATTATTTTTAGCCCAAAAGGGCACTTAAATGCATAGTATCACTTTTCGTATTGTCGCCACCAAATATTATCCCCCTGTATTACATTTAAAGAAATTAAATAATAAAGAATCTGCATGAATGTAAGTATGTTTCTCACACTGTGAAAAAACAACGGTATCTAATCTAGAGCTATCAAATTTTGAATAACAAGTCCTCCATCCAAATATGGGCACCTGGAAGTCTGATATTTGAATTTGTTTTATTATCTATGTGATATTTTGCAAAACTTTAATGAATTTTTGATTAACAAACTCAATGATTTCAAAGGGAGAAGTAGCAACACTGTTTAAAATAAAGCATTTATATCTCCAGCATGAGAGGTTGTCTATCAAAAATATTTAAGGTATGCTGTTTTTAAATATTTTGCAATTCTGCTGTTGAATCGAATTTTATGTGGCGTAAGTGCCACGTACATGATATTTAATAAATAAACTTAAGACATAAAAAGTTAATAATGAAAAAAAAATTTTTTGTAAAGCCATCCCAGTAAGAAAACTGAACATTAATATGATGAACTGAGAAAAGATAAAAAAAAATGAAGAAGAAAACAGAAATGCATGCCAACACTTAACGCTGCATCAGGAATTCTAAACATATACTGCTATGCTGCCTTTAAAATTTTTGTAATTTCTCTGTTGAACTGTATATGGCACATGTGCAAAGAAAATATTGCTTAATAATAAAGTTAAAAAGACAAAAAAAGGGGTGCGGGTTGGTAAGAACAAGTGTAACAACAGACTTATGAACTGCGATATCAACGGGAATGTAAAAATCCTTAGCAAACCCTTTTGGGTAACCGTTAAAATCTGAAAACTTTCAGATTTTTTATTTATTTTGTTACAGCACTTCACACAATCATATTCACCAAAGGGAGGAATGCCCCATGGAGGATTTTTTTAAGGAAAATTGACTCATATCCACATTATACATGGAGAAAACTACAAAAATGTCCATGCAGCCAGCATACTTGCTGGGATTTAAACCACAGACCAAACTACCAATGTTCAGTGACTTTAAGATGCTGGTGGGCTAAAAATTTTTTTTTATCAACCACAACTTTTAAAATAGTACAAGCAATGCAGTCGACTGGCAAAGACTAATGTTCTGAAATAATAGCAATATATCACACACCTAAATGTAAATAAAAATTCAAAACAACAAATCAGACAGGCATGAATTTTAAATAATAATGGGAAATCAGCACAAAATTTTCATATACATGATTGCACAAATTTCTATCTTCAATTATTATCAGACACTGTCTAAAAAAAAGAAAAGTTAAAATTTTATATATACTTACAGCAGTAATAGGTACAATGCTGAAATCATTAAATAAATACCACTGGTAAGCTGAGCAACCTTTATGTCGAATATGTGGCGTTGGACCAACCTTAATGCAACTAACTATATTATCCCTGCCATTATCCTGAGTGTCAGATATGACTGATACAACTGCAGTCAAGTCATATGTTACAACTTCTACATCTTCTTCAGAATTAGAAGCACTATTCTAAAATAATAAACAAAAATTTATTCTTCAACCCTACTTTACTATATACAGTACATTACTATCATTAATTTTAATAACATCTAATCCAAACCAATAATATATTAATAGAAGTAACTTTGTATGCATATTTTTAGCAATTTTTTACCTTTAAAAGAAATGTTATGCAGCATAAATTGCTCTCATACATATCTTTAAGAATCTTTTTAAACAGTTAACAAATTTTAATTGATAACTAATAAAATTTCTTCTATAGGATAAATTAAATAGATTTTTACAACAATTTAGTAACACTATATATGCATGTGAAATACCAGCTATGTTTAAATATTTATGTACATGTATACATACCATCTAATAATGCAATTAATAAGCAACTAAATACATGTTATTAGAAAATTCTGTACTGCTGGAACAAAAGTGAATGCAAAAGGATCATAATAGCAGTACTGATTTAATACATAAATATATATATGCAAGATATAAAAATACAAAAAAAGTTAATATCAAACTAAACTTAATGGGAACAGTCCTTTAGATTTTTAAATTTAACTGCATACATCCTCTCCTCAGGACTCCAAATTACACCCTGTTATATCGTGTTTCTCTGCAGTAATCCGCAGTGCAAAATCTCTTGCTCAATAGTTGTTCGGGATTAAAATAAAGACTTTCCAAGCTTATAAATAGTACCACAACTAACTATGCATGCTCTTTAACAACTTCTCTTCTTGCTGGCAACATGTCACTCAACCTCTAGAAGCTATTCTCTCTTATGTAAGATGTAATTGCGTATCTAAGTTTGTGAGGTGTGCTTAACATTCCTCAGAAATAAATGATGTTTAACTACCAAGCTGATCATGCTTCTTCTGAAATTCCATATAGTCATCCACTACAACAAAATTTAAAGTCAATTATGAAATAGTTCTTTTTTGGCCATAATTAAAAAGTTAATTGGACCCTTTTCTAATCTGATAGCAAGTTATCTATGACAAAATAAATCATCTCACACACACATAAACCCAGGGTGTTTCATATTGAGTGGAAAAAAAGAAAAATAGCATAGTACTAATTTCTGTATTTATTAAGCATATTATTCTGTACTTCAACTTATTAAGCCCAAATAAATTAATTCTGAAACTACAAATATACAGGTTTTATATGGGAACAGCAAAAAATATTCTGGTTACAAAATTCTAGAGGCACTATTACTCAGAATGGCACTATATCCACAAAGGAGAAAGTACGCTGCGTTTTGGAATATGCCAAAATATCATTGTTTAGCGTCGCTCAAAGATATTTTTGCATGAAATTTGGTAAAGAAGCAACACATTGTCATAATATCAAATGATGAATGAAGCAGTTTCAGGACATGGGCTGCTCATGAAAGAAAACTAACCCAGAAAACCAACAAATAGGAGCCAAAACTGAAGTGGTTGAAAAAATTCATGAAATGTTTTTATGAAGTCACACAAAATCAATGTGTCATCTGAGGTCTGAACTCAATGTGCCTCACGGTGTGGCATGTGTTACAAAAGCATCTACAGTTCCAGATGGTGCAAGTATTAAAACCTTAGGACAAACTGCTGCATAAGCTTTCTGTGAGAATCTGCAAGATAAACTGGAAGTAGATGGTATAGCAAACAGACTTGTGTTTATTGATGAAGCCACTTTTCACATTTCTGGCAAAGTTAATCACAATTTACGATTTGGAGGCATGGAAAATCAACACGTTGTAATAGAACATGAGCATGATTCTCCAAAGGTGACAGTTTTCTACACAATTTCCAATAGTTGTGCTTTTGGCCTTTTTTCCTTCATGGAAAACTTGGCTAATGGGTGCATTTACTAAGATATGCTATCTGAATGGTTATTCCCTCAGTTAGAAGAAGCAGTTCCCAAGACAGTGCTCTACCCTACTGGTGCAAAAATGTAAGCCAGCACCTGAATGATACTTTACCCTATCATTGGATTGGTTGTGCTGGGTCAAAGTATATGTCACTGCTTTTTTGGCTACGAGATCCCTAGATCTAACCCCTTGTGATTTTTTCTTATGGGGTTTTGTTAAAGGCAAAGCGTGAAGCAGACTTAGAAGTAATGACATTGTAGAAATATTTATAGCATAGAAAGTAGATTCGTACTAAAAAGCAGATTAAATAATCATCTTTACTTGAATTGACATTTGTGGCCACAATTCACTTGGCACTCTAACTGCGCCTATTCAAAACATTTACATTTTTTTTGATAGCTTTCCAGCAAGAAAAGAATAGCAAGTAGCAGTTCAGTGAGGCCAAAGTGTAGAAAGCAAGTAAGTAGTGCTCAGGATGAAATCTTAATTCAGATTTAGTTTTGGTTCCTAATGCATTTGACTGGGCAATTACTGCTGAAATTGTTATTGGTTGATTTAGTTCTATTTACATCACCAGCATTATGTAACAGTCATATGACACAGGTCAGTCTTGAAATGACACAGTGCAGAAAGAGATTACTACTTTTTAGAGAGGGAAAATAAATGAAATTTAAGAATTACAGCACTAATGTCAATTTAAGTTATAATTTACATATTTTTATTTTTCTTATATATTCCAATTGTAATAAAGCAACAGACTCAGACGTAATGACATAGGAACACTGATAGTGTAATATAGAACTACTGCATCTTGCAAAAGTTGACCATACTGAAAAGCAGACTTGGCATTCAAGGCAGATTAAATATTCATCTTTATTTCAAGTGACATTTGCTGTCACAGTTCACTTAGCACTCTAATCATGCCTATTCAAAAGCATTTACATTTTTGATACTGTTGTGAGAGGAAGAGAGCAATGAGGCAGTGACTTAGCAAGAACAGAGGTAGAAGCAAAAGTATGCAGTTACCCAATACAGCAACTTATTAAGAGAAAATTTCAGTTTAAGTTTCGATATAGCTTCACCAAAGAAAGGGGAAATAACCAAATGAAAAATGAGGAATTAAGAGGCCATTACTAATTTAAATTACAATTTTGATTTAATTATTTTTTTATCTTACACACACATATACATAATCTTACAGATACATATGCATCAGAAAAGATGGCACCATGTAGCTGCATAAAGAACAAACTTCCAGACATGGCCAGATTTATGTCCTTTTATTTTTAGTTGACAAACATCTTTCACTTTCACCATTACCATCTTCAGATATAATTTTGAAGAAAGCAAAAGCAGTAGACTGGTTAGCAAAAGAAGCAAGAAGTAGAATGTGATGTACTCCAAGACAAAGGTTTAGTTCAAAGGGAGAAATTTATGGTTTGCAATTTTCTGATTAACTACTAAAAGTTTCAAGAGTGGTTGGTTGAATTTTACTTTACAAATTATATTTATCACCAGCATTATGTAAAGGAGGGAAAATATCAAAATTAAAATACAGCATGAAGGTGCTGTTGCAAGTATCTTCACTTGCACATTTTTTTTATCTTACATACATGCACACACACACATGGGAGAAAAAAAAACTACTAAACTGATTAACTACTAAAAGTTTCAAGAGTGGTTGGTTGAATTTTACTTTACAAATTATATTTATCACCAGCATTATGTAAAGGAGGGAAAATATCAAAATTAAAATACAGCATGAAGGGGCTGTTGCAAGTATCTTCACTTGCATATTTTTTTTATCTTACATACATGCACACACACATACACATGGAAAAAAAAAACGAAACCTAATGTTAACACTGACAAACATCAGAAGCACATTATTACTGTAAACCTTGATATTATTAAAAAACCAACAATTTAAAGATTTCATGAAATTTGTCACTGAATTTAGAATTAACTACAATTCTAGTAAGAATAATTAAACACAACCTTGACCAATTTATTATTACCACCAGCTACAAATATAGCGGACCATTTAACTCCTTTGAAGAATGGAAACATAAAATTCATAATAGCTTTAAACACAACATTAATTAACTATATTTTCAATAATATAAATAACATCAGTTTTAACAACAAGAAACTTAAGAAAAGTATTCAAAAGCTTAAAATCTAATTTATTATTACTACTACTGACAATGCTTATAACATCTTGTATGCTTTCCTATCATAAACTGAGCTCGACATTAGAAGAATGTTTAGTGAATAATCACTAAATATTTAAAGTACAGGAGAAGGCTGTACAAGACCCTTTATTAACTCAAATCTGGGTTCACAGACGGCAATAACTTAAATTTAGAAAAGCCAACACTTATAGCTTAACTCACAAACAAGCCTTATGCAAGAATAGCTCAGCACCACAAAAATCTAATCGCTAGAAAATCACCAACGTGGCCTTCAGGCAGGCAGAACATGCTCTGATTTCCCCTTTCAAAACCTTACTCTGATTTCACCTTAAATACTAACTACTTTCTACCTCATTTGCATACGTGCTAGTCAATTTGCATTCTGAAAGAAAGTGTGAGTTGAAAGCAAGAGCAATAGGAAAGTTGCTTAAACATAAAATTACTGTTAAGTAAATTGAATAAATCCCCACAAGCTAACAACAGTTTTTGTACTATTTGTAAAATGTTCAAACAAAATATGTACCGTTCCATGATGTTAATTAACCAGTTATGATTTAGATCTTTACTGTCACTTCTTCTTTCCATTTCTATGCCAGAATGCAAATTAGCTCCTGTGTATTTAATCTGAGGTTTAGATTGTAACACAGAGTGTATTCTGCCTCTTGAGGCCATGTTGCTAAGTTACTGCTAGTGCAAATAAAGTTTGTAGTCTTTGGCCTTCCATTCTAATTACCAATATTTGAATATCTACGAGGGTCAGTCAAAAAGTTAGTTGCACTGCTTAAGAAAACAAAACAGGATAGAAATTTTACAATAACTTTATTTGTATCTTAGAGTTGCATTCAAAATCTACTTTTCAACGTAATTGCCTCCATTATTTAAGCATTTGTCTAGGCGTGGTACAAGTTTTTCGATGCCTTCTGCAAAGAAATCCTGTCCAATATCCGATAACCATTGTTGGGCTGTAGCTTTCACTTCGGCATCCGAAAGGTACCGTCTCTTTGAAAGTTCTTGTTTCAGGGGACCAAACACATGGAAGTCAGGAGGTGAAAGGTCTGAGCTATACAGAGGGTGATTCCACACTTCCCACCTAAACTTTTTCAGAAGTTTGCACGTTTGTTTTGCTGCATGCGGTTTTGCATTGTCATGTAGGAGCACAATGCCTTTCGACAGTTTACCTGGCCGTCGATTTTTAAGTGATTTCCGCAATTGTTTTAGTGTTTCACAATAAGAAGATGCATTAATTGTGGCACCCTTTGGCATGAACTCTGTATGCACCACGCCTTCTCTATCGAAAAACAGCGTCATCATCACCTTTCGTGCAGATGGAACAGTTCGACACTTTTTTCGTGTCAGGGAACTGCAATGTTTCCATTCGAGTGAGCTGTGTTTCGTTTCAGGTGAGAAGTGGTGAATCCAAGTTTCATCTCCAGTCACAATTTTGTCCAAAAAGTCATTTCCTTCCGTTTGGTAACGTTGCAGAAATGCAAATTCACTTTCAAAACGCTTGTTCCTCCGTCAGTAGACGTGGCACCCATCGAGCACAAACTTTACGAAATTCAAGGTGATCGGCGATAATTTTGTGCACACTTCCATGAGAAATATCCAGTTCATTTGAGATTTTGTTTATCGTGATGCGCCTTGTTTGCAAGAATGCATTCATTCACGCTAGCAGCGATTTCCGAATTTGTTGCAGTTGCTGGTCTTCCCTCTCGCTCAGCATCGTCAATATCTGTACGTCCATTCTCAGACATGTTGCACCATTTCGCGATAGCTTGGCGTGACATTGCATTTTCACCATACACTTCATTCAACTGCCCATAAATTTCAGTGCAGTTGCAGCTTTTTGCCCACAAAAAACGAATCACTGCACGCATTTCCAATTTGGACGCTATTTGCAGCCGTCGAGACATGTTTGAGACTGATTATCAGAAAAACTAAACTTGCCTCGTGGAAGCCGCTACGTCACGCAATACAGGTGCATGTCTGAAGTGTAGCCACAAAGTTTCATCAAAATAGCCTCTAACAGAAAATTTTTACGAAGGAGTGCAACTAACCTTCTGACTGACCTACGTATGTTGGTTAGGTCTGTGAACCAACCTTGTATAAAACTGAATTGTGTAGCCTTCAGCTATTAGTTTATTTTAAATTTGAATTTACTATAATTTTAAATTATCTCGTCACAAGTGCTGGCTGAACTGTAAGAACCACGCATGCACTCTGTTCCTTCTTAGTTTTACATAAAAGGATCTTTCACACCTTCTGACGTTCCAGTTGCTATTTTATACTTGGCGATAATTCACTGTCAGTCTATCTAAAGTTTGGTTACAGTTCATGATAGCAAAAAGGATTACCAAATTTTGTATTATTATTAACAATGAACTTGGTAATAAAATTGCTTACCAGATTAGTCAGAAAATTATTAAAACTATTAAGAAACAATAGATTTTCGACATTTAATATTACAATTCTGAAAACTTATCACACCTTGCCACTTAATAAAATATACAATAGTTTAATTGAGCCCTATCTCCTGTCATTAAAAACTTAATTTCAATAAATGGTACTCTTATCTTAAATGTACACTTTTTAACAATTTTATTAAATACCAAAATTTTTTTTTACAAATCAATGGTATTCCTATGGGAACCAACTATTCTATTGCCATATGTAACCATTCCTTTTCACTAAGGAGTATAATTTTATTAACAATTATCATATTTCAGAACTACCTACAGATACATTGAAGACATTATTGCCATTAATAACTACAATGAGATTGAAAAACAAAATATCTATCCTAAATGCCTTATGCTTAAGTCACAAAGAAGAAACTGAAGCAGATTATCTTGACCTACAGATTTACAATCTCAAAAGTATTACTCTATTTGATAAAAGAGTTCAATTTCAAAATAATTAAACTAACTACTTATTTATTATTAAACCAAGATCTCCAGAAAATGTGCTAACCCTATTATTAATCCAACAAAAAGAATAAAAAAAAATATTTGCTATAACAGCAATGATTTTGCAAAACAGCTTAATTTATCAATTAAAATATTACAAGACAACAAAATTCCAGAAAATTCACCAAAAAACAGCTAGTTAAAATACAACCACCAGGCCACAGTTTTTCATCGATATGCTATACCTAAACCATTATGGCAATATAGTTTGGATGTACTTAATACAACTGAATTGCACATTCTTTTCAAATTTCAACACAATTAGAACATGTGAGTTTGTTTTTTCAGAATGTATAAATAAGTATTAATTTAACTAGAATTTCATGGATATATAATTGAAATATTTTAATTTTATACCAATTATAACGCTTAATAACTTTTTCAAAAGGCATTATAAAATTATTAAAATTTATTATGTGATCTTCAAGCTACATTTCCTCAAGAACTTTAAAATTGGACTCTAAATTTAATTTACAGAATGACATTTTGTTCCAGTGTTTCTAAATTACATCTTGAAGCCATTCATTTGTTTTATTATTAATACTGCAATTATTCTACAAAATTTCTCTTCCTCTGCTAACACACAAATACTTTCTTCTCAAAAGTCTTTTCTCTTGCCAAGCCTTTTTTCTCCTTCAAAGGGGGGGGGTAGAATATGTAAGATAAAAAATATGAACTCTGAATTATACTTTAAATTAGCACTAGTACCTTAATTGCCTTTTATTTTGTGCTC
>KK118863.1:149886-164747 GCA_000611955.2 Stegodyphus mimosarum
TTGTCTATTCTAAAAGTTTAACTTTTTCAAAACTGCGTGACATCTAAAAGCTAACTCCACATTATGTCTTCTTAACCCTTTGCACTATGGATAATTTTCAGCCAATCAGATTACTGAAAAGTTCTTGCTATAAATATGGTGGGAATCAAAATATGCACTCTGCCTACGCTTGCTACCTAAATGATGTCTCTTGCTCAGTTGCTTCTATTAAAAATGTAATGTGTATTCATATAATACCAAAATTGCAGGTGCAGATTGTTCCTATTGTGATGTGCCATGGCAGTAATGAACAAGAAATAAAGATATGTTTGGATTATCAAGTGATTTTGTAATTCTTCAAAACTTCTCGGAATTTTCTATTACTCAACTGAAATTTCAGTGATCTTCTAACATCAATCTACTCATGACTGCAGAATTATTGGAGTCGTCATTAGTCAAGCATTCATATAATATCAAATTAACTGCTAAAAACAAAATTATTTAACCACATATATATATATATATATATAAACAGGTTTTGTAACCTTAGATATATTTTGTTCACATTTGAAAACATATTTAATAAAAACTATCAAAAATGTATAAAATAAATACGTAACAATAAAAACATAAAACATACATTATCATTTTGATCTTCCACTATTACTTCACCAGCTTTAAGCTTCAATTTCAGACTCAGTGGTATCCATGAAATTGAAGTTTTGGTTGGATCCTGGTCATTCTCTGTGCTAAATATATTTCATATATGCATTATAAAATTACAAATTTACAATATATTACATTAAATGCAAGAATAAGCATAATTATTAAATACTAAAATTACCTTTTATGTTCATGATAATATCTGCAATCAGCTCTCTTGCACAGACCACCATAGCGACAATGTTTCCGTCTAATTGGAACATCAGGTAAAGTTCTCATCACAGATACATCACTGGATTTAGATAATAACTTTAAAAAAAAAAAAAAAAAAAAAAAAAAAAAAAAACATACATATGTACATTAAAATCAGAAGAGAAACAAACTAAAGTGAAACATAAAATTAGAAAGTCAACAATCTTGTGTTTGGCACAGATTTACTCATAACATGAATTTTAGTAATAAATCATTTGTTTCAAATCTTTACCAAAAGGAAAGGGAGGCCTTACGTGATAGTCATTCTAATAATAGCATCATAATTTCTAAAGCTGATAAGGACAGACAGATTATTGTTATGGATAAACACATATACATTGATGAAGTCTAAAAACTGATAAATGAAGGCCATACTACTCGATCTCTAAAAATCCTTCAACTTCTGATCTCATAAAAGTAAAAACAGCTGTTCAGTCTTCTCATATACTTCCAACTCAGTTTAAAAGAATCACATATTCCCTCTATCAGTAACTAGGTTCTACGCTATTCCCAAAGTCCACAAAATTAGAATTCCATTTCAGCATATAGTTTACAACATAGGAAAAGCATCATATCCTTTGGTCCAATATTTAGTTTCTAGATTTTCCCCTTTACTTTCTCTAACAATATTTACACTGTAAAAAAAATTCTTTTGAAGTCATCCATAAAGATTTTTCTCCCCTGCATTTCATTATGATTTCTTTTGATGTTAAATCACAGTTTACTAATGTTCCGGTTGAAGGAGCACTATACTGTCTTGAAACTAGGCTTCGAGTAGTCCATTTCAAACATATTGACATTGAAGAATTCAATTTCTCTTACTATAATCTCTTTGAGTCAAACACACTTTGTTTCCCAAAATGAATACTATCACCAAATTGAATGATTAGCTCTGAGTATTAACTGAAGCATTATTAGTTGAAGAATTAGCTATGGATCCCATCAGTCCTGTATTTGCTGACATATATATACACTATTTTGAGGTCAAATTATTTGAGAAACTACCTTTTTGTCCCTGAATTCATTACATAGTTGACATTTTCATGCTTTTTGATGGTAATAAAGATTTACCTCAGATTTTATTTATTATAAATTCAACTGATCCAGCCATCCAGTTCACTTTTGAAACTGAATGTGAAAATATCCTTCCCTTCTTTAGTATTCTTATAATTTCCAATGATTCCGATTTCAGCATTACTATTTACTGTAAACCCTTTTCTGTTTGTTTATCCCATCATGCTGTGTCATGTCACCCAGCTAAGCAAAAATTGACTTCTTTTTATTATTATCCATTCTTCACTCTCAAAGTTTGTTTCTCAGAACCTTTGCTTGCTAATGAACTCAATTACTTGGGATTGGTTGCCATTGACCGAGGATTATCAATAAAATCCATGATTCAATTCGGAAAGATTTAATTTCTTACTTTAATTCTTGGAGAATTTATAGCGTATCATGTCAGTGTGGTTTGAGATATATCAGCCAAACTAAACAGTGTTAAAATTTCACATCAAAAACACAAATCTTGCGTCCAAAAAGACAAAATTAATAAGTCTTTGATGACTAATAATAGTTCAAAATTTAATCACAATTTTAAATTAGTGTCTGCAAAAATTATTCAAAACCTTCAATTGGTGAACTGGATCTTCTTGAACCTTTTCACATCCACAGAGATTTATCTTGTTTAGTTAATGATTTTAAGTCCAATCCAATCCTTAAACACTTAAAATTCTATCAACACTTTTAAAATTCTATCAACTTATTTTTCAATTTTGTAACTATTTCTGCCAACAGATGGCACTAACCTTCTGATTGCTTTACTGCCTTATAGCATAAATATGAACATTGCTCTTACTGCTTTCCATTCTTGAGATTGCTTTGCTCCTGATGAAGACCTGACCTGTGCCTGTTTGCCCTTGATGCCTTGTCTGGAGGATATGCTTGGATGGCATCTAAATCAATTTACCTTCATATCATCAAACCAGATGTGTTTGGATGATGGTAAAATTGGCTCCTGTACCAATGCTCATGCTGCAAGAAAATCCATTTAAATGCCCTTTAAAATATATTTGGATCTTATTTTAACATCTGGAAACATCTGCCTGTGAGATGGCCACTGGTTAGTTTCTGGCCTTATTACAAGAAAACAGTTTTAGCTCTTAAGTCTTGGGGTTTTTTGCAGTTTTTCGTACATGGCATTCACCACCACAGTTCCAGCATTTTAAGATTGGTCTTTGCCACTCATAGTCTGTTTTAAGGCATTGATTTGCCTGGTTAAATTGTCTAGAGAGGCTGGATTCACTGACTCCTGGACATACGCAGCTCTGACTGGGTAGAAGTGTCTGCAGATTGTTTGCTAGTCTACCTCAAATTTAGAAGTATACATTAAGGCACCTTTTAGATCTTTGACATCCAACATTTGCAGGGTTTTCTGTATCTCAGGATCAGGGATACCATCAATAAAGTACTGCAGGTACAGGATTTTTTTTTTCTGTTAGGTAGTCCAAAAAGGTGAGATAGCACAGCCTTTCAACAACTATGACAATCTCCTGGTATGCTGCCATGAGTCTCTGTTGGCAAGATCTATGCTGAAGCCTGCCATAGTCTTTTAAACCCTTTTTGCGGAAGAGCAGCTCCAATGTGTTCAGAGGTTTTCAGGCAGTCTGAAGGACAGCTGCTGCAATTGTTCTCAGAGAAGTAGCAAGATGGTCGGCTCTAATTTTGGAATCCCATCCACTTGCACATTAACACAACTACACAGAACTGAGTCTTGTATACTTTTCATGAGGTCTTTCCATCATACGTGGACAGCTTAAGAAAGGATCAAGAAGATAAATTTAAATAATTTAATAATTTAAAGCCATCAGAATTTTTTCCAGCTGTCACTGTGGATTTCTTGAAACTGACAACTTCCTTGGCAACAGCAGAAATTCTTTCTTTGATCTGTTGTTTGACAAAAGAAACTCTTTCTTCAATCTGCTGTTTGACTGCAGAAATTATTTCTTCGATTTGTTATTTGACAGCTGAAACTCTTTCTTCAGTTTCTTCAATTTTATTTTCAACCATGTCTATCTTGCCTTCCACAGCTTTTACTTTCTTCAATTATGGCAGTAATTTCTCTTTCCATTTCTTCTTGATCCACTTCAATCTTTTCTTCCACCTATCAGCCAATTCCAGCTTTCCTTAGCCCCCTTTCATCTCTTTAACAGAGACTTGATAACCCTTTCCATCTTCTCTTGAGCTGACTTGACGGCCTCTTCCATCTTTTCTTAGCCCACTTTTATCTTTCCTTGAATGCTTTCATTTTTTCTTTAACGGAGTTGACTGCACCTTCCATCTTTTCTTGGAATGCAGCAAAGGCTGTCACCAGCTGTCTTAGTTGCTTTCCATCATTCTCGTCACCAGTATTCCACATCTGACATACAAAATTCTGACATGTGTACAGGTTCATAGTGGATTATATGCACACAGAACCAATGAAATCTATTTAAAAAAACACTTCCCACTTGCGGGACTTTTTACACCAAAGCACTTGTACAGCTGTTCTCAGTATGACAGAGCACAATCAGTAGTTACCATTTCGTTGAACACAAGGTGCACCAAAAAGCTTACAAGGGTGATCTCTTGATACTCTCAGTTAAATTGAAAACAGGTGCTCTCACTGGTCTTATATGGTCTTCCCCCGTTCACCAAGAAATTTCCAGTAGCTAATTTCTAAAAATTGCTGGAATGCATATACAGTTATATAAAGCTGGATATTGTTACAGTTCATAGGGACTGAAGCAGTTACAGTTATGCAGAGATCAGACCAAAACATCACCAAATGTTTGCCCAGCTTGCAGATTTTTGGCAATTTCTTGCCACATTTGACCACAAAAATTAGTCGCCAAAACAAGTGACAACCTGTCGCTAACACTACCAAAACCTCAATGTTAAACAGAATTGCCTCCGTACCCTTATTTTCCCGACAACATTTTGCATTCTATTGCTTTTCATACTACTTATATCAGAGACACTACAATTTACACATAATTTCACAAAATTATTTACAAGTATGCATAATTTGTAACAATATTATACTAGGAATATCACATGAAGTGTAGATTATAATTTAAAAACATCTTAACAGAAGTCGCATCAGTTCTTAACTTGCACAAGATATTCATTAATAAACTAGAACAATATTCTACTATCAATATAAAAATTATATTAAGATGAAATAACAATCACATTTTTGCCATTTAATTTTAATAAATTACTCATCTAAATTACAGCATATTTATTTTTTAATCTTTTTCTTGGTGTCAATTTTAATACATACAAATTATTTCTTTTCATTAAAAGTAATTTAAATTTCAGCAGTTCTGTTTAAGTCTTTGATTATTAATATAATTAAAAACACTTTCTACAATGCACAATGAAAATTTCTTAAAATTTTTTACTCTTTAATTTGGTTTTTTTGTCATTAAAGTTTGTAAATAATATGGTTAAAAAAATTTCCTTAAGCATACCAATTATAATCTGCCTTTTTTTATAGACTAATCCTCCCCCCCCATAACTGAAGATGAACTACAGCTATAAGTTTACTATCCATCTGTCATACTACACCAGTTATCATAAATTAAGGAAAAATCACAAAAATCACGATTACTGAAAAAATTACATGTAGAATTTTATGAAACTTTCCACAATATACAACACATAGTAAGGTATCAAATAACATAAAAGGAAATTATGGTAATATAGAAATTAGCACATGTATAAAATGAACAAATCGAAGGTGCCAGTTTGCTATAGGAAACATACCTTCAATATGGAATATGACCACCTCTAGAAGCAGTACAGCACATACAGCGATGTGTGATGCTTTCAATTATACAGTCTATCAGTTCCATAGGAAGCATGAGCCATTGCTCTTGCAAAGCAGCTGCAAGCACGACAAGGGTCTGAAGGAGCAAATTGATTGAGAGATTGCTCATTTTTCACTTCTTCTGCTTTGAAATAACTTAATGTCTCTACACTGGCACCCGAACTAAAAAAGGTGGTGGATGGTGATTGGTTCCCTAATCCCCAGTCACCCTTTAAGAAGGGGAAGTATATATGGTATTTCTCCCACCTTCTTAGCATGCCTTCGTGGTGTAACAAACAGCACACTCGACACATATTCGAGAAGTCAGAGGTTCGTGTCCTGGCGAGGGCACTGCTTGTTTTTCACATTTCCTGCTTTCAAAATAACCTAATGACTCTATAGTGGCGCCCGGACTAATAAAAGTGGTGAACGATGATTCTTCACCATCAGGATTTGGCGGTTGGGTCCCCTAATCCCCAGTCACCCTTTAAAAGGGTGAGTATATAAGCTATTTCTCCCACCTTCTTCGCATGCCTTCATGGTGTAGTGGTCAGCACGATCGGCGCGTATTCGAGAGGTCCGTGGTTTGAGTCCCGGCAGAGGCATTGCTCATTTTTCATGTCTCTTGCTTCCAAATAAATCCTAATGACTCTACAAGTTCAAATGTAAAATTTCAGATCAGCAATCTAAAAATCAATACTTTTATACAAGTGGGGAAAGTTATACGACCACACTGCTCTAAGCTAAATATTTAATGTTTTAATAGTATGAGAATTAACTTTCATTTAAATGATTTTTACGCATTTAACCTTCTTGTAAACTATATTTAAAATCCTATTCCTCCTTCCCCCCAACATCATAGTAGAAACATTGTTTGCTCCTTTATGTCTGGAGGATGATATATTTAAAGCAAAGCTAAAAATTATATATTTATACCATTTTACATATAAAAAAATATCAGTAACAGAATCTAGTAAGATCAAGCATTATTAATATTCCAAACATAAAATTTCCTTAATTATAAGAAGCAAAAAAAACTATTCCAGTTGCTATGTTTAGAAACTACTTTTATGCAAATCAAGTTGCAGGGGAGGGGAATGCAGGTTTATAAATTTCAGTACTTGCAGAAGTAATATATTAGCAAGTCAATTCTGTTTCATCTGAATAATGAAAATAAAAAGTTTTAGTCTAAGCAGGTACAATGGCATGCTAAATTATTCATATTTTATGCTACAAATAAATGTCTCATAGCTTTTTAAAAAATTTTAAATAAAGAACTCACTTGAAACTGATTTCTCCAAAATTCTAATTCATGCTTATTATCACCACAGTTCAAAACAAGAATATCAGGCAAGGACTTCAAGAATTTTGTTTGAATCTACAAATGAAATAAGAATTATGCATTATGAACAACCTAAAAAAAGTAACTAAAAAAAGAACTTCTAATGTTATTTCAAATACAAGCTCAATAAAATAATTGTAGGTAAATTATATTTTGCATCTCCATAACTTTATTCCAACAGTTTTTTCATTTTCTTTGTGTAATATACTTACTTCTGTTAACAAATAATAATAATGATTATGTGGAAAATTTTAAAATTAGAAATTTTTTAATATAAAAAAGCTCTTTTTTGTATTAAAATAGTTGGTTATTTAATTATAGTAAAATTCTTGACAGGCATTCACTTAAAGAAAGGGATTCTTGTCATGAAAGACTTTCTACAAGAATTTAACTACCTTCTATACATGACCATCTTTTACTGGCAAAGATCTTGACACTAGTTGAATGATCAACTATTTCTTTACTATGTGTAGACTTAGTATTTTTATTACTAAACATATACTGCATTCAAAATTTTCATGAATTTTATTTTTTCAGCTAAATGTAGAATGAGTACATGGCTAAAACTGAACAAAACTGAATGAAATTAATAGTTGAGATTATAAAGACCAAAAAAAATGTCATTATTTTGGACATCCTGTTAATTATGATTTGCAGTTTCTCCTAGTCTCAGCAGGTTTCTTAAAACAGATGAAATTCTAATGGTTACAGTCTTCAATATTTTTTAATCGAGAATTTTCAACAAACAAAAACTGTTGCTAAGCAGTGGTGCCATTAGTGGATATCACAGCACACTTGTTAATGTTTTCGCCTTGGTTTTATAAGAAATTCAAATCTTTAATAAACTACATTAGTGTTTGTAAAAAGAATATAAGTTAACTATTACTGCTCTAGTTTTCTCTTACGTTTAAAAAAAAAAAAAAAAGACTAAAATTTGGGACTAGGCTCCTATAGAATGGTAAGCATTAGCCTATTACAGAACTGGTTTTACCACAGTGCAACAGCACAACAACAAAATAAATTAATGAATTCATTAATTTAAAAAAAATCTGAAAGCCTTCAGATTTTAATTTTGGCATTTTTTTAGTGTTTTGTGTGTTACCTTTATTTATTAAATATCATGTTCTTCACATTTAAACCACATAAAATTCAATTCAACATCAATATCACAAACTATTTAAAAACGGCATATCTTTAGAATTTCTAATAGACAATCCCGTGACTAGAGTTAAAAATTTAAAATTTTTTTTTTTTTTTTCTGTATGTTGTTGGTATTGCTGGCTTTGAAATCATTGACTTTATTAATCAAAAATCTATTAAAGTTTTAGAAAATGTGAAATAAATAATAACACAAATTTGAAATTCAAAATTTGGGTGCCTAAGTTCATGTACAGGATCACATTATTCAAAATTTGATGGCTCTAGCTACCATCCTTTTTTCACAATGCGAGAAACATACCTACATTCATGCATATTCTCCTTTATTAAATTCCTTTTAAAATAATTTAGGGTGATAATATTTGGTAGCAACTATATGAAAAATAACTGGGCCTTTTACAGTGATTCAATGCAACATACCATTTTGAGACTAATAGCCCTTCTGAGCTGACACTCCTTTGGGCTAATAAATAAATAAATAACACGACAGCACTTATATTTGTATTTAAGTGAATTTATGTGGCACTGAGTTTGAAAAAGAAGATGATAGCTTTCCTGCTATCTTAAACACCATTAAAGATTTTTAATTCTCAGAATGACTAGCACAAATTTTAATGAACTTGTTTATCCAATTATCTCAAAACAAAGTCACACTTATTTAAGCTTTTTATATGTTAAATCTGTAACATGATTCCACTGATTATCTAAATAAATAAACAGTGATCTGTGATTATCTAGCTAAATAAAGAGTGTTTCTCTGAACGTCCGACAGAATGATTGGCATAAGTCTGACAGAATTTCAGCCAACTTTCAAGGCTGATAATTAATTCTTTACACATTTCATGATTTTTTTTTAAGTTCAAATGTACATAAAATGACCCTGAAATTAAACTTAAATAGGATGTACATATTTTGGACATACTGATTTACCTCATGTAAATGTAGTGAACATTAAAAGCATATGTCTACTGCACACTTCTCAGATATAAGAAAGAATACTGTGTGCAAAGCAATTTATGTAGTATTTGAATTCATCTGAATTGATCGGGATGTCAGATGCTAAATCCACAATTCCAAACCAGCAGCATATAATAACTCATATTTCTTTATATCCATTTGAAATGGTAAAAAATGTTATAAGAAAATTTAAAAAATGATGCAACACAAAAATTTCCAGAATAAATTCTTAGTTATTTTCTTTGACTATGCTGGGCTTTCCATAGAAATTTTATAACATACTTTAATCAACCAGTTATTATCATTTTGACTTTACTATGGTTTCTTCCTTCTGTTTGGTTTAGTTTATTTGATCACGGGAAAGCCTCCAAGGCTATCTGCCTAAGGAGAGGGATGCTTTTGTGAAACACTTTCTAAAGGAAACTCGCTCATATACATGTTACACATGGGAAAACCCTCAAAAATGCTCATGCAGTCAGCCCGTTCATGAGATTCGGACCTCGGACCGAATTACCACTGTTCAGCAACTTTACCACTCGGCTGCTGATGGGCATTTCTTCCTTCTGTATTCCTCACCAGAATTAGCTTTTAGAGTATATAAGCTGCAGCTTTTGAATCTTAGACAGAGATAGAGAGTTTTGGCACCCATGCCACACTGCTAGAATTTTGCCAACTCTATCTCTGACTTTTGCAGCTGATACTTTAATCTTAGGTGCCCGTAAAAATAAATTCAGCCAGTTTATAGCTTATGTTATTGAATGTGTATCCTTCAACTATGTTATCAACATTTAAATTTATTTGACTGTTATTGTTTAATTCAATTTACACATGAGTAGTGGCAACCACAGGAGTGATAACTTGCTAACTTATATAGTAGGGTTATAGGACTTAAATTCAGTTTCCAGATAAACTGCAACCTTAAAATTTATTTACATTCTACATGAGGCTACTTACCATAAACACACTTAAGAACCATACAATATTTTGATATTGTGTACCCTTTTAATACACTTTTCTCTTTTGTTTGGAATATTTCTTTCATAAAATGTCAAGGAAAAGCTTAGCATGATAAAATTCAGAAGCATTTTACTATTGTTAATCCTTACACATATCACAAAGAAAGTGAGATAGATACTTTGCTCAAGAAAAAAAGATAATTTGTTTTCAGGGCATCAATGATTGAATTCTGAAGGAATCTTCATGTAAGCTGATCTCTCGAATCTGAGCAATTAAAAATTTATAATACCTGACTTTTAAAACAAATTTGACTTTTCTATAGAAATACACAGCATTAGACTGTCACAAATGAAGAAAAGATATGCAGAAAGTTAATTTTTTCCGATTTCTTTCGACATTTTTAAGAGATGCAGGTTAAATTTTTACAAATGTATTAGTAACATTAGAACTTATTTTAGATAGCCTCTCAGATACAAATTTTCAAGTGAATATTAGTGAGTATGGAAAATGAATATATGTAAATGATTATTTTTGATGATGAATAACTAAAAAAATTTCTAAAACAAAATTTTTAATCAAAAGAGCAATGAATAAGAGACAACACAACTACATTAATTTAGCTATTAGAATTACTTTCATAGATATTTTATGCACATATCAACTTACCATGCTAGTAAACCGACTACAATTATCACACCATGCTGTAATATGGTGCCTGACTGAAAGACTCCTCTGAACAATGTCAGTAAAGGAATATTGCACAGGAGCTTTATCTAAAAATATTAAACAGAATAAGTGGAAAATATAACAAACTTAAAATTAAAAATGCAGTATTTTATGGATATTTTAGTTACAGAACTTTAATGTTTAAAATATTTCATATAAAAGAAGATATATAAATAAGTAAATACTGCATCTAAATTTACCATAATAGGTAATAGCTACAGAACTAAAGAAAAGTTGTATTTTGAGCAACCTACCTTTTCCCCCCCTTCATATCACATAAAATTTAATGAAATCATTGTAGATTCAAAATTTTTGAAAAAGTATGTGATCATTTACTAACAGCATTGAAAACTGCAAAATCTGATGATACAATTTTAGTCAGGCATCTTGTTGTAGATAAGTAATTGTAAATAATGGTACAAAAGCTATTATTTCATTAACACAGCTATGATTACAACTCAAATTCAAATTAAAAATATACCCAAACTCAAATTAAAAAGTTCATTCACAACACCAGGGAGAATATTTAGATCTCTTTCTTGCTATTCACATTATTTGGTACCTTTACCAGCATTTTGAAATTTTGATTTTTTTGCTAACACTCTGGAATATGATATTAGAGAATGTGACTTGTCATGATTGAAGCTTTGTTATCGGCATGGTTGCAAATCCTGCACATTGACATGACTCTTAATTGCATTAAGCACAGAGCTGCAGCTTCAAACAAACAAGCATGCTCGTCTGACCTTTGTTCCTTTGTGGGTTTATAGTAAAAGAGCACCGTGATACTATGACATATAATTAGTTATTTCTCCAAGATGGCATAAATGTGATCATTTCCATTATTAACGGCCATTAGGTTATAAGCATGGGAGTAAAGGTGTTTTAATTTCAAGGCACCATCTTATGCTGTGGATTGAAAGTAACTTTATCTTCACTGCAAAAGCTGTTATTTCATTTATGCTGTCATGTGAGCCTGAGAATAGAACCAAGGTCATTTGGCTGGAACTCAAAACTTGTTCTAACAGTACACTCATAACTACTTTAGCCAATACCTAGATCTCTTTCCTACTGCAAGCACTGACTAATCATTTCAAATATCCTAATTGGCTAACATTTTCCATAATTTTGTGCTTAACTGTAATGGTGTGTCATTATTCATTTTGTATTATGTTCAATACATCATTGAACTTGTTTGCCTATGAGAAAAATTAGTATTAATACTCATTACAAGCTCACATTCTCTGTTTGCAAGCTTTACAATAATGCTTAATTATAGTCCAATATAAAACAAAATTACTGTTATTTACTGGATCCTATATTTGAACTGCTGCATAGATCAGACATAAAAGGTACACAGGACAAGATCAGAGATGATTTACAGGATCATGAAAGCTGCAATTGAGGAAGCAATAATTTTTAAAAAGTAGGGTACTTTTTGGTTACCTGCAACCCCGCAAGAAGTCGCTAGTAAGCATTGGTAATTGTTCTGTTTACAAATAATAATAAAGTAAGTACATTATAAGAAAAAATAAGTTTTATACGAAAGGAAAAAATCTATATGGCCAATATTAGAACTGGTAGATCCTGCATAACAAAATGATGACTATAAATTCACATGTACTGCATACACATATGAGTAGGTTAGCTGTTGTCATGTGTGTATTCAAAGAAGGGCCAAAAGCACAGTAATTCTACTGAATGTTGAAACTGGGAGTGCAGACAATCAGAAAGTACAAAAAGTAGTAAACAATCAGTGCCTAAGAATGAGAGGCTCCTAAACGTTTGGAGGATGTGGGCTTCCCCCAACTTCAAAAATGTGCCATAAGTCAGAGAGGTTAGTGACAAGTATTTACAGCAACAAGAGATATGAATTGGCTCAAAAAAGGCAACTTTTAATTTATGGTTTGTTGAATGTACTTTAAATTGTACACCTACATTATGAAAATGTAAGTTGCTTTCAAACTAGGTCTAATCAAAATTTTTTATATCATGTACTTAACTTTTTAATTATATAAAAAATAATAGTAAATGTTAGCTAAACAATAATGTTTAAAATGTTAAACTAAACAATAATGCATACAATACATGTATCTGTTCCTTTTTTGTGTTTACTTATTTTTTCTTCCATCTCTCTTCTGGGATACCTTTCAGATGACATTTGGCTTGCTCTTGACTTCTCAGGTTTTCATATAATTTCTCTAATATTTACCTTTCAAATGCATTTTTAATTGATTTTGTTTTTCCTCTGCCAACAATGATACAAGAATTATCATTCAGATTAATATTCATAATAATTTTCAGTTTCTACAATGTTCACATTGCTTCAGATTTTTCCATATTTCTGAATTTCACTTTTGTTTTGGTTTAAAGGTACTGTTCAATATTCTTGATAAGAAACACTTTGATCCATCTGAATGTTCCAGGTTTTGTATCGTAAGACTATTCATATGTATTTCAGCATCTTTTCTTAGTCTGCTACTTCTTTTTTTAAATATTAATTATCAATAAAAAAAAGAGATGATGGCTATGCATTTAATAAGTAATGATATTTTTTCTTAGTGCTCCTGATGTTAATTTCTAAACATTCACCTAATATAAATAATATAAAACTTTTTCATTTGTTCTTAAATGAAGGTCAAAACATCTGTTTTGAGAAAGAGATTTTTAAATTTCTTTCTAGGATGTTATTAAACACTAAGCTTGGTGACAAATATTATGCACCTGAGTGTTGCCAACTAATGGAATAAAGTGATCATAAGCAGTAGCAGAAATTCGTGGCAAGTTTTTCAAGACAAAATACAGTGTTTATAAAGTCCCGGACCCATTTTGATGTTTAATAATTCATAAAATAATAAAGATAGATTAAAATTAATAATATAAATGGTTAGATAGACTCAAAAAGTTTCATGACCCTTGTCAATGAACTTCCACATGTGCCCCTTTCGTCGCACGGAGAATATAAAGTCGATATTCAATTTCACGCCAGGTAGTGGCAAGCATGTCGGCATCCACAGAGGCTATTGCGGTTGTATTCTGGCTTTTAGGTCATCAATGTCGACACTCTCCTCCTGCAAACATTGTCCTTTACAAATCCCCAAAGGAAAAAGTCCAGCTGTGTTATATCAGGTGATCTGGGTGGCCAAGGAATTGGACCTTCTCGCCCAATCCATCTTCCTGTAAAATGGCCATTCAAAGAATGACTCGATCGTACATTAGTCCACACCACACATTAACCTTTAGAGAATCCCTTTGTGCCTCACAGTATTCATGGGGGTTTTCAGATCCCCATATGTGCACATTATGGCTATTAACAATGCCAGAAAGATGAAAGGATGCTTCCTCGGAGAACATTATGCCCTTCAGAAATTCAGCATCATCATCTATCCTCCTTAGCATATCTGTTGCAAAGGCCATCCTCATAGGCCTATAATAATAGGCAATAGTTGACAAAAACAAAAGAGAGAAAAATGCAATTAATAAGCAGATGATATTTACACTGGAATTTGAAATTATCTGAAATTAACCACACGCGCAGATGATATTTACAAAAGTAAAGATATTCAAACCTGAAAAGGGAAATATATAAGTTATTCCATCAAAAGACACCATAAGTTTGTTTATATCTTCATTATTTTATGAGTTATTAAACATCAAAATGGGTCCGGGACTTTATAAACAGGTCCGGGACTCTGTTTGGAACAGAGTCTGAACGTTATAATATGTTGTGATCAAATGTTTCAGAGATACCTCAGAATATGAAAATTAATGACAAAGTATTTACTAATAACTTTAAATGCTAAGCAAATACTTTGTTGTTACTCTGAAGTCTTTTATTCTGTGATAGTTTCTTTAACATGGTACCAGAAAGGCAGTATTCAAAAGAAGATAAGTTAGAAGACTTATAAAGTTGGATGATACTGTTTTTATTAATTCTTTTTAATAAATGATAACAAAATTTATATATATATATATATATAT
>KK118863.1:171692-204280 GCA_000611955.2 Stegodyphus mimosarum
CTGCTGAACTGATAAAACTGGACTTCATTACTAGCACCATACAAATGTAAATAACCTGTAAAAAGAAATGAAATAATTTTAATCTTTAATTCATATTAAGAGATGCTATCAGATATGCTGAATACAGAATTAATAACTTCCTGGACGTACAAGCAGGTATATTACTCATACTTATAAGACCATTTCTATTCACAGCATGTCCACAAACAGAATCCTTTGCACAATATACTCAATGGTATTGTGCAAAGATTACAGTGATTAACAATGGACACGTAGTGTTGTTTTAGCTTTTGGCACAGCCAGTTTATGAAGACAACCCTTATAACTTATATTTCTCTTGCTCTTTCAAAATGTTTTGAAAGAAGCTCTTGGATGGATTTCATAATGCATGGAAAAACTCTATTGTACATAAAAATCACCAAATTCATGCAGAGGTGCTGCTACAATACCTCGCTGTAATAACTAAGTAGATTACAAAATCTCGGTAGAGAAGTTCTAACAAAAGAAAAAGTTCAATGACAAATGAAACATTAAACTAGTACCAGATTAATTTACACTGAAAACAATGGAATATATTTGACTATATGCACGCCATAACTGGCAACTGTAAGCATTCTGAATCTATTCACGCTCACAACCATCAAATAATTGAAAAACAAGTAACATTCAAATTCACACAAGCAGAAGAATTAAAACAAATATCAGAGTCTTTTTTCAAAGTCTTGAATGAAAAATTACTGTACCATGAATCCAGCTCTTACACTGAATACTTCAATAAGAGATATTATTACAAAATGCCCAGCTCGGTAAGATAGGTTCCCTGCAAAGCAGGCTTAGTCTTGCTAGAAAATGGCAAAGGAAAGCAGAGTTGTCAGATTTGGCGATATGCCATAGACAGATGGAGAACATTCTGGAACTAATTCTTACCAGTTTGGCCCAGAATATTCTCGAAGGCAAGCTGAAAGCTACATAAACCCTGGCTGTACACGGAGTAGCAGTGCATCGAGAGTGTGCATCACTGAGGATATGAGTGTATCGTTGAGCACTTGATGAGTTGCAGCGTAGAGAGTCTCAAGAGTATGTTCGGTTCCAAGAACAACAGAACTGAGTCGGAAGCTGTACTTTAGTGCTTTGCCATGAATCTGTCTTCACCATTATATCCTGATAGCCTGAAGACTGTGTTGCTGATTGGTTCAGCAAGTTTGTCATACTTTTTCAATGACTGTAATACAACTTTGTAACTATCTTCTGTAATACTGATTAATAAATTGTGTTTTCCTTCTTTATCAGGTGTTGCTGTTAATCACTCCAAATCCACAAACCTGTAGAAACACAACAACTATTGTCAGAAGTGGGGTTTGTGATTAAATGCTAGTGACCTGCTGAGAGGAAAAAGCCTTGGTGGAAGAATTGAAGTTATTGGACTTCTTAGCAGCAGTAAAAGCAGGATTGGAAGAGATAAAGGCTGAGATGAAAGCTGGACTAGAAGAGATGAAAGCCATATGAGAAGAGATGAAGGCTGAGATGAAAGCCGGACTAGAAGAGATGAAAGCCATATGAGAAGAGATGAAGGCTAGGATGAAAGTCGGATATGAAATGATGAAGGTTGAACAAGAAATGTTAGTGAGGGAAATAAAAGCTGGCCAAGAAAAGCTGTGAGAGCAACTCCAACACATGAAAAGTGGACCTTACAGAAGAAACTGAAAGAAGCTGAATGACAATATGACAGAAGTGGCATCACTATGACAGAAGTAGCATCTGAAGAATCAAAGGATGAAGAAATGAAGGAAGTAGCTGGTGAAGTGTCTGAGGAAGATGAAAGAATAATGATTGAAACATCTAACAGGATTAAAGAAAAATAATAAAAACATGAAGAAATAAAAGACAGGAAATAAGCTTTTGATTCTCAAGTGCCTGAAGTAGAAGTTGAAGAAAGAGAGAGTGTGACTGTTAAGTTGGTAGAAACTGGTAGCGGAGTTATGAAGCCACAGTCAGCAAGTATCTAAAAACGCATGTGATGCAGAGATGGGAGAAGCTGATATACAGCTTAAAAGCAAAGTGCTCCAGTATTGCAAGAAATTACACCCACTTCGCAAATTGAGTGTGTGTTTCATAGTGCAGGTTGTGCCGACGTGGATTTGATTCTAAACCAGATACTTGTGTTTGTAAAGAATCGGATTCTATTCATAACTCTAATGCAAAATTTGGAACCAGTTCCCAAGAAATACAGAAAAATAAGCATATACCAAATGCTAAAAATAACAAAGTGAACTGTACACATGATGCAAATAGACTACAGAATGATGAGCAAACTGTTTCAGATCTTCCTGTGGATAAAAAATCTGAAAGGATTGAATCTTGAGAATGTGATATGCAAAACAGAAATACATCTGAGAATTGCAGTGAAAAAGTATTTTATCCGGAATAACTTGATGAAAAGCTTGGAATTGAAATTCATTCTGAACTTTAATTTGTATAATTTAAAATTGTTATGTGGTTAATTTGTGTTTATAACTCATACATAGTGTACATATTTGTTTCTTTAGTTATGTTATTTGCTTGTTTTATTATGTTTTATTCGTATAAAATTTGGCTTCTGACCAAGGATTGTACTGCCCGGGACATGCAGTCCTTGGAAGGGGATAATGTTACGAAATGCCCAGGCATGGTAAGATAGCTTCCCCACAAAGTGGGTTTAGGGTTGCCGGAAAATGGCAAGAGAATGCAGGCTTGCCCCATTTGGTGACAAAATTTGCGATATGCCATAGACGGAAGGAGAACATTCTGGAACGAATTCTTACCAGTTTGGCCCAGAATGTTCTTGAAGGCAGGCCAAAAGCTATATAAACCCTGCTTATGCCCAGAGTAGCAGTGCATCAAGTGTGTGCATCACTGAGGCTATCCAATATATTGCCGAGTGCATTGCGAGTTATAGCATGGAAAGTCTCAAGAGTACATTGAGTTTCAAGAACGATCAAACTGAGTCGGAAGCTGTACTCTAGTGCTTTGCCATGAAGCTATCTTCCCCGTTATAGCCCGAAAGCCTGAATGCTGTGTTGCTGATTGTTTCAGTGTGTTTTTCATAGATTTTCTATGAATGTAATGCATCTTTGTAACTGTCTTCTATAATACGGACCAATAAGTTGTGTTTTCATTCTTCATCAAGTGTTGTCATTAATCATTCCAAATCCACGAACCCATAGAAACACAACAATATATTTCAGAAATATATGCCCAAGTTTTCATCTCATTTTCTTAAAGTCTATAGTATGAACTAACTATTTATCTTATATAAAATATATTCAATATATATTTGGAAATTTTTTTATTTAATTTTTTAAGGTGCAGAAAGTGAACTCAATAAAAAATTCTTTGTACAGATTATAACTGTATTGTAAAGATGTACAACATGGGAGCATAGTAATAGTTAACTAAATTAAGATACATACAATTTATAATTGATGATGAATAAAAGACTGTTTACCAGCAGCATCTCCAAAAGCAAAAGCTTGACAGGATGATGATGTATCAAATGTCAAAATATCGGAAGCTCCAGTTTCAACTTGATGAATAAACAAAGCATACTGGTCTGAATTATTAGTATCTACCATCTGAAACTGTCCAGTCTAGAAAAGATAAATCACATTAAAATTTTAATTTTTGATGTGTTTGTTTATGCTTCATAAAAATATTTAATTTTAATTAACATTCAGATCATATTGACAAAGAATTTTTAATGTCTTTATTTTGATGTGACTAAATTCCAACTTATTAAAAAATTCAATTTTAATAACACTTTTTTCCCAACTTTCTTGAATTTACTATGCAAGTTTATTAGTGTCAAAATAAAAAAGGTAAAATCCTTTCTTTCACCCATCCCCTTTTATCTTTTTCTCCCACTAGTAGTTGCTTAGTTTTAGAATTTTATTTAAGAAACCAATGCACACATAAATCTATAAAAAGGGGAAAAATATTCACCTACATAACATAGAACAATGTCGCACAAAGTTTCATTCACATTCTTAAGAAGTCTTAAATGAAAAAAAAAAAGTACTGTTTACTACAGGTTAAAGGATCAAACAGAGATCACTTTTAATATTGTACACTTGTTTCACAAATTAACAGTTAATTATTATATAAGAAACCAAATCTTACTTAAATATCCACATCTGAATTCAGTTATTTGTGCATACACATCACTGGCATTTATATTATCTTATTCATACTTACAATACTGTGGAATGAAAATCTTATGAAAATCCTTACCAAATATGAATTATCATATGAAAATCCTTACCAAATACCTTTTCTGTAATAGTGTATCATTAAAACTAATTCATATCTAAAACTGTATACAAAAAAGTGAAAATAAATTACTTACTTGTGATACTGCACACAGGCGAGATGTATATGCTGGAACAAAACGAAGCAATAAAGGTGGAAACATCATCGGAATAGGACTCATACTCTTCATAACTCGAAGATCATACACTTTTAGAAACCTTTCAACAGACAGCTCACCATGCCTTATAAAAAATTACAAAAAAAATCTTATAGCATGTATGTATTAACATTTACCATAGCAATCTAAAAATTGATACCTTCATAGCATATTTACAGTATATTCTGAAAGGCATCACACAGAAAGTAAATCTATACATTCTTTTCATAATTCCTTCTCAATGAAATACATATAGCAGGATTTCTTTACATGAAATCATAACTCTATGGGGTGCAGTCATAATAATCATGACAAAAAAATCTACCTGCTAGAATATTAATTACCAGTTTTTATTTAAATCAGTTAATTAACAGTAATTTATTTCTGTCTTAAATTTACAAAAACCACAATGATTAATTTTATGAAAGATTAGATTTAAGTATAAAGGCAAAAAACTGGCTAGCATTTACATTACACATAGGGAAAAACAAGAATATATTCATTCAGATAACCATTCCTTACGACTTGGATCCATATCAAAGTACCAAAGCCTTACCAGTGAGATAGCGATAGGCAAAAAAGGAAGTTACACTCAATTAGTTAAATATTTTTAAGGACATTTTTTATTTTCAAATAAGGAAATTAAGAATGTCATTCTCTTTTAAATAATAAAATACATAAGAGGTTTCTTTATTATTTCTCCATAATATTTTGCAGCAGCATTATTAGATTCTTAAAGTCTATTTCACATAGTTAAAGGAGCTCTAAAGAGAAATATTGCAGGTAATCTACATCAGTAAGCATGCATGAGAGTTAATATTCTTTTAAAGGAAAGAAAAGTACTTTTTGACTACCAACTCTCCCACCAAAAAGTTGCGAACTTGTTGTCAATTTTGAACAGAAATCTTTGTTTGATACATTTATATCTATTTCAACGATGCATGCAGTGCTGCCTACTTTTTCACATTATTCTTTTCCCATATATGCACATTTCTCAGTTTTTTTATGCTGTTTTCCTTCTCATATACACAGTGATTTGTTTTCAGTAAAATAAAATCAGAGAACTGCACAAAGTTGGCATAGTGTGCAACTTCGGCAGCAAAATCCTAAAAAAAGAACTAAAAAAGATGCACATGATACACATGGTGAGTGAGCCACATTAAGCTCTATACATGCACAAAGCTAAATCCAAGATTTCGCTAAGACAATGAAAACTGTACTATGCAGTCCACGGCTTTGCTAAAATGTGGAAATTAGTATAGAAGAGATCATAATCTGCAGACACATTGGGAAAAATGTCCAGAGAAGTGGAAAGTGGGCTGGAGGGGTGAATCATAAATACTTTTTGGCAATATGGTGCAGTGGCTTCATCAATACTTGTTCTGAGGCTTTTTGATGTAGATAATCAGAAAGTATGAAAAGAACTCATACAAAGAAGAAATGTAATTTACTAAAATATACAAATATATAAAAAACATAATTTTTATTGATAGCAGCATAAATTAGATAGTCTTTTATCAATGTCATCACTGAGTCATTTAAAAACACTTTAGACCACTGAATTTTAGTTGTGGTGTTTTATGTGGGATAACAAGCAACTAAGGATATTTGGGCCAATTTCTTATTACCTAAATATGGGAGAAGTTTGATCTTGTCAGTCACATGCTATAAATGAAAAAACTCTTACATTACATTAAAAGTTCTTAATTTAGAATACAGTTCTATACAATAAATATATTTTCTTATTTTAATTCTTTAAACTTTCAGGTTCATACAATTTCTTAAAATACAACAGTATATTGATATTTTACTAAACTTTTCCTAAATCATTTCTTAACTGAAGAAAATGCTGTATTCATTTTCTTAAATAATACTGCCTTTTTCTCATGCATTTCAAAAGCTTATATTACATTTTAACGAATTATTTTAAGAAAAATTGACTATTTCTTCAAGCATTTTATAATGAGAACTTAAGTGTTATTGGAACTACTTCAATACAAGTTGCCAAATTTTCAGACTCTGCAAAACTCTAGCAACCTTGCACATAATGATCTTCTGGCAATGCCACCATTTTTGCATGCATTCTTTTTGTTGTATTCCAATGGTTTTATAAATAAAGTGATATTTAAAGCCTTAAATTTAATTTTTAAATATGTGCTCATGGAATTTGCCAGAGATAGTAGAAACTAACATAAAATTTCTTCACGAACACAGAATTTTGATGCAAAATGTCTAAAAGGTGCAATGAAGAGTTGCATTTGCTAGATAGCCAATATTACAGGAGTTTGTACGATGCCATATCTTTGCAATTCTCTGACTTTTTTTTTTAATAAAGTATAAGCAGATCATTGTGTACTTGGGGAGAAAACAGCACAAAAAAATTACAGAAGCATTTGGTGAAAAAATGTGTTTTATTTTTTAATGTATCACTTAATACTTATTTAATAATTAAAAGTTGTATTTTAAATTACTAAAGTATGTTTCCTTTTCATATTTTGGTAATGATTGCCAACATACAAAAATATTGATAGTTTGAGAACCGTTTTTTAAAAAGTCACGAAAAATACAAACTTGCACCCAATAGAAAACTTTTACCTTTTCCATCTGTAAAAAACTGCCCCAAGCCGGTTGTGTTAATATGGAAGTACCTAATAATGTTCAATTTATGTTCAACAAGGGATGGGTCTATGGACAATTGTTTGACTTGTGTGGAATTGCTTCTGCATTCAAGAAATTACAGAATGATCAATGTTAAAGAAATGAGTGATATCTTTGATTGACTGTCCTACTTCAACTCGTCTCACAGCATGCAGCACTAACTATCTGCCATTTGTCTTCTTTCAGACACAGAAACATGAATATCAAAAATTATCCTATGAACATTATAAACACTCTATATCAACATTTAAATGAACCTCCTCAACAACTTTTGAATGCTGGCATCTTTAACAACTGCTTAGTTACCATACATTTGGAGAGCCAATCATGATTGCTGCAAGATATGATATCTGCATACTACCACCTATATTCACAGTGATTTTTAGCCACTCAAATTCAACTATGCTTTCTAAAATTTCTTATTTGCATTTGGTGCTTAACTTCTGGAAGCCAGTGTATATAGTTACATACTAAAAAATTATGAAAATGACTAAAGTTCCGGCCACCGCATGATTTAGTGGCAAATTTTGTCTTTTCTTCTGTAATGAAGAGCATGCTCATCTTTTGATGTATCTGTCCCAAATGTTCTTTGTTATGTGCCAGAGAACTGGCTCACTGCACTGAAGCCTTTTAAAATAGAATACTTAACATGTCTACATATTTTAACATCATCATTAGGTACATTTAATACACTCAAGAGATAGAGAATGAATTCTGGGCTTAAACAGACATTAACTTGCACTTAACAAACAGCATTAAAGTGATCTAAAGACATTAATTTTCATATTTCAGAACACAATGGATTAAAAAATACATCATCTTCCCCTTGAAAAATGAAAAATAAATAAATAAATTATTATACTAAAAAAATATTTGAAGTCTCCAGAGATTTATTTAAGAAAGAAATTATACAAGGTGATTTAAAACAAGACATGACTTCAAATAAGTACAATTTCATATCTATTAAGTATATTAATTTCATATGTATCAAATGAAAAAGGAAACCTCAGAAATTTGAACATAATCAAAATGTTGATCACCTCCACCACATTTTAACAAATGGATTTATGAAGTGTTTCTTCTGATGACTCAATTGATATTTAATTTTCACAGCTAGCCTTTTAAGCCACTGAATGAAGCTGAATCAAGGTAATTTTGATCTCTCAATGTTTTTCAGGAGACCCAATATTTATTTTTACAAACAGAACACAGCATTACAGGGAATTGTTTATGAGGAATTACAGGACTCCTAAAATCTCATATCCTCAAACTAGACACCAATCAGGTCTAATCACCAGATAACTTGTTCATAAAATTACTCTGGATTGCAGATTTGTTACTCTTATAGCTAAAATATTTTACACACCTATACGATCTCAAAACTCCCACTGCTATTGCACAAGTAATAACATCAGATACACTGGAGTAAATATGAAAAGAATATAATTATTATGATTGAGATAATAGATCAAATCTGGGGAACTTTTCTTTCATTTTGCATATCCTATGCTTCTGTGTATTCATACATTTCAGGAAAAGTCATATGAAATCATGAAATCAAATTAATGATTTTGAATAAGCTTGTATATTCATATATCCATCACACAGAAATAAACAATACAAAAAAAAATCAATACAAAAATACATGAAAAAACATAAAATTTCTAGTTTATTATTTTTAGGTAATTAAATATGTATTATTTATGTGGGAATTAACCAAAATTTTGAAAATCATACCTATAAAAAATTAATATTTTAGTTACTTTTACAATACACTATGTACTTTAGTGAGTGACACAAAAAATTCTTCCTGGAGCTTAACTGATTTATTTAAAATGATAACTATAAAAGTTTTTCTTTTAAACCTAGTATAATTCCATCTCACTTATTTTAACAGCATTTTATGAGTAAAAGATATTTTTCAATTCACAAGTTAGAAATTACATCAGAAGAAGTGAAAAAAAAAAAGCTCTGCTTACCTTGAAGAAAAACCACAAGTAACCAGTTGATTGCCATGAACATCAAAATCTGAAAGCATCCCTGTATGGCAGTCAATAACATGTTCAACACTCAATGTATTAGGGTCATGAAAAGTTACCTAAATAAATCAGAAAATATACGACATGATAAAGTAAATTTAGTAAGAAAAAATTAACATGCAAATAGATAAGAAATTTTTTTAATTTATTTAAGCTCTTTTTTTTTTTTTCTACCCAGCAAATTTTTTCTGGGGGGGGATATTCTACAATGACTTTTTAAGTTAAAAACTTTCCTACTTCAGTTCTGATTTCACATTTCTAGTGCCCTCCATTCAAAATAATACTAGCAGTAGTAGTAAGGAAAACAGAAGCAGCACTTGTGAAACATTCAATATAGAAACTCAGCACAGAAAACATTCTGAAGGCTGCAGAATAAATTATCAGATCTTAAAAAAAAAAAAAAAAAAAAAATCTAAAAAAAAAAAAATCTTATGTGTACACCACATGACGTCCTTGCACGGAATATTAAATTATATGCACTTTTTGCTGCATCTAACCTTATCTCTTTGAATGTAATTAAAGATATTGTTGCGTTTTACGGGTTCATGGATTTGAGAGTAATCGATGAAAACACGATGCAGAACAATAAAAAGCACAATTTATTTACAAGAATCACTATTTACAGCACAGTTCCAAAATTATCTTTAAAAGCATCGAAAATCTACAATCAATATGCTGAAACAATCAGCAACACAGCTTCAGGCTGTAACTGTACAGGTAGCTTCACGGCAACACTAAACTTCTAATAAAACACCGTGGAACAATCACCAATCCACTGTCAAGCTATACTGTAAAGATAGCTTCACGGCAAAGCACTACTCGATTGCTTTCCGTTCACAGAACTCTCGCGTAGCTTAGCACTCACAGTAAGCACAATGCTCACACTACTTCACAATCTCTTCGCAGCTAACTCGCAACTCTGCAACTACTCAACTAACTCTCAACCTGCAAGGGTTTATATAGCTTTTCTTTAAGTTCGACACGTTTCCAGAAATATCTCGACAGGAAGTTATTCTAGAAGCTTCCCGATTGGACCACGGGATATCGCCAATTTGGTAATATCTCGACGGAAGTTATTCTAGAAGCTTCCCGATTGGACCACGGGATATCGCCAATTTGGTCGCCAAATGGGCGATAAAGTCGCCAATCTGGCAACCCTACCATACACTATTTTATGGCAACCCTAGTGCTATGCCGGAAAGCTTACATACAGGCACAACCGCCGAATTTTTCGTAACAATATATTTCTCATTCAATCAATTCACTTCTCACTTCATGGCAAGGCAAAAATACATAAAACTCAAAATATCATCAACAAAATTGAAAGATATAGGAAAATATAAAACACCAAATACAATTAACCCCTTCCGGTATTATGACGAGTCTAGCTCGTCATCAGTGTTTCATGCCATACGCACAATGACGAGCTACACTCGTCACGCGACTAAAGTTACTGTTGAATGTGATAATTAATTTAGTTTAAAATTTCTAGTGTACTGAATTTGGCAACACTTTTGTTACTTGTGGAAATATCACATATTGTTTACCGTTAGAATTTCTTGGTACAAGACGCGGCAAAATTGTTGTTAGTCTGTAAGATTTCATTCTTGTAAACAGTTGGTGTGAACATCGGTCGATATATATTTTTGCTAAAAGAAAAAACGTGTTGTATAATAAATACCATAATGGATAAGAGTAGTACAGAGTACGAAGGTCAAGGTCATTGGAGCGATTATGAAGAATCAGAAGAAATAAGTGTACATTTACCTGATACTGATAATGAAAGTAATGATAGTGAAATATTACCAAGGAAGCGAAAACGTGCTAGGCGACTAATAAGTGGTGATAGTGAACCTTCTGGAATCGCACAATGACGAGTGTAGCTCGTCATTGTGCCTATGGCATGAAACACCGATGACGAGCTAGACTCGTCATAATACCGGAAGGGGTTAACAATGTGTGAAAATGGATATTAATTAAAAATATGTAAGAATTATAAAAAGAAATTTTTTTTAATAAAAATTAAATGGTTATTTCACGCACAGTTTTTCATTATTAAATCGTACTGGAAGGGGTTAAAACAAAATTAAAAAATCAATTTTTACACTTAAAATTACAGTTTCTACGAAAAAACAAGCAATTCAGCGAGCAGGCAGATTTTTCAATCCGCAAAACTAAGTTTCCTTTTGTTCCCACTCAGCAAAATGACACTGAAGGTTTAGAAAGTGCAATTCACTATTCTGCTCAGATTCAGATATAAATAATATGGCTGCTATGAAAAAAAAAAAGGCTTAGCCATACTTAAACAACTTTTAAATTGTTGATAATTCTACAACTATTGTATGCAGATTAACTAAAGGCACAGAAGCCTTAACCAGAAGATAAGAATAGTGTAGTGGAACATAGTTTAACGTTTTTATATAATTATTAAGATTTTCTAATTGGCAACATGATGTAATGTTTTTGCATAGTTATTAAAATTCACTGTGTGGCAACAGTGAGTTGAGTTCTGAAAGGTTGTTACTTAGAGTGTGCTATAATAAGTGTTGCATAAGCATTTGGAGTGTTACTATAAGCATTATTTCTTAAAAGGCTTCTTATATTATTTTTATGTCAAAAAATAAGTAATATGTTGCAAACAAGTATGGAAGTTATAAAAAATAAATATGTTGTTTCTTTAGAACCAAAATAAGCATTTATTTCAATTATGAAATGCTCTGGCTGTTTAGTTTCGATTTCGTTTTACCATCAATACGCACAATAGCTTAATCATTTTTAAAGAAAAAAGTGCACAATTAATCAAGATACAAGAATAAAAATAACTAAGCTCAGGGAGCCGAGTAACAGAGTGGGTATATATATATTTATACTTTCTGTGTGACCAATTGCATCCAAAAAGGGAGGTGCACAACTACATGTTATAGCAGTCCTATATACAAAATTCCAACATTCTGAGTCTCTTCATTTTTCAGTTATGCGAGATGCGCAATTATATACGTACGTACATACACACGCCATGAAAAAAATCTCTTCTGAATCCATTTTAAATCAGCTTTATAATTTGTTTGGGAAAAAAAAGAGTCCTTTATTCCATCCTTATGCACATATGTCATACAAAAACATTGTTAAATTGTACTTGATAACAGTCAAAATGGATATTTTCATTGAAATATTATACCCGGAATTTTTCTCGATTAGAATACTTCATACAAGGAAGTAAAAAATTGCATGCACTTCAGGCAAAATTTCAACTTGCATTAATTTTACAGGAAAGCCTCTATAAATTTTGAAGGAATATTAAAAGGAATCATTTCTCTTTTTTTGAAAGCAAATGAATTTTCTGTTACATAAATTATTTAAATAACTAAAATAAACAACAAATAAAGTAATAATTACAGCCTCATTTGTAGAATAAATAGAAAGCACGGAGTAAATAATTATGAGAAAAATTTTTAAACATTTTGGAAAAAGGAGAGTAAAAATTAGAAATAGTCAAAACTAGTGGATTCTGAAGAACATGAAAGACTTAAAGATAATCCAATTAATCACAAGTAATTTCTCAGGTTTATTTTAAAAGCATTAAAAAAAAATAACCAACAAAGAAACATAAGGACTAAATTGAAAAGTGATACGCCATTTTTTGTGAAACAACGCAAAACGCCCAAACGAAAGTAATAGTCTTTCGGGACTAAATCCCTTTGGACTAATATTTAAAATACCAACAAAAATTAGTAGTGGAGCATTAACTTCTCCCTTTTCGCATAAGATTTGTTTTCTTTAACACATAATTTTTAGAGTAATTTGACTAATACACAGTGAATCCTTATCAATTTTATCACCATATATAAGCAAATAAAAACTGAGAACAGTTGCATTTATAGAAGTATTTGTAATCAAAAATGAAATACATTCTTTCTTGCACAATAACTGCAAAATTAATTGACTATATAAAAGAGAGATTATAAATGTTCAGATAATATCCTTTTAGATTTAAAAAAAAAAACTTAAAATTTAAAATGACAATTCAGACAAAAAAAAAACTTGCTAGGATTAGGACCTTATCTCACCTTTCCACTGATATCACCAGAACATATAAAACGGGGATGCTTGCGTAAAATAGCACAATTATCTCCACTAACTTGCACAATGTTTATTTCCTGTATAATATTTAGATCCAATTCAATAAGATTTCTATGGTGACCACCCATTAACAAAGTTCCATCCGGGGTTAAAACCATGCACTGCATATTTTGCATCTGCTCAGAGCTAGACGAGAAATATAAAAATTATTAGTAAAAATGTGAAGACACACTTATACATCAATGTTTACTAACCTCATTTTGGTTACACACATATAATATTGAGCTTAAATACATGTTCAGTTGCCTACCCAAGGATATGAATACAGGCTAAACATCCACAGTACTCTATAAAAAATTCTAAAATATTCTACAAGTGGTACCCGAACTAAAAAGTGGTGGATGATAATTTGTCAACACCTGGATATCATGATTGGGCCTTCCAATCCCCAGTTGCCCTTTAAAAGGGGGAGTATGTAAGGTATTTTCTCCCTTCCTTCCACATGCCTTTGTAACTGGAAGCAAGCTCAATACATATTCAGAAGATATGGAGTTCAAATCCCAGTAATCATTGCAGTTTCCCAACACTGAAAAAATTCTAAATGGTCTGTACAACTCAAATTCATAACATTAAAAGCAATTACTATTGCAAAGCAATGAAAATAATTTCATCTGTTAGCAAAGAAAACATATTTATAAAAAGTTAAGAGATAAAATAAGCTCTGAATAAAGAAAACATTTGGTTTGATATATAATATAGTTATACTTGTTATATACATATTTGTATGTAACAGCTTGATGTACTAAGATATAAAATTGCTTACCAATGATTAAATATTGGAAGTCCCCTTCTAGCTGACATGCGTAAGGAATTACTGGTTAAGGACAATATACCAGCATCATGAGGCACTATTTCTCGAATTTCGTTGTTAACATGCACTTGAAAGGAAGTATACTTTTGCAGTTCTGCTGTTGAATATGAGGTCATGTGACCCTGAAAGTAAATCACATTCCTTTTAAATCAAATGCAACATCTAATTAGTTTCCCAAAAGATAATGCAAAAATAAATTTTTAACCTCAAACTACATTTTATTTTTGAATACCTTCAGAAGTATTTTATCATACAGTAGAATAGATAAAATACTAATTAAATTCTGTATTTTTAGTAAATCAGCTTGTTAAAACCTATTACTGGCTTATAAATGCTGTGGCACTCGAAAAATGTTATCAAATGCTTTTTCATGACATTTTTACTGGGAATTAGCAGTGACAGAGTGATTCAAGTCTTTTGATTCTTATTTCGCACTGCAACGGCTTTGGTTCCTGTACAGAAAGGTTTAGCAATAATTGCTGTTAATATAAAATCATATGAAGTAGTATACATAGAAAAGTGAAAAACTTCATATAAAGCTTGGCTGAAATCACAAGAAATACATATAAAAGGGGGTTTCATTAAATTAATTTAATGAATTTAATGAATTGTTTCATTAAATTAATTTAATGAAACAATTCCTATAAGCATGCAAGTTAATGATATGACAGAAGACCATTTAACAAATTTCATTGGACTTGTAGATAAACTTGTCGAGGTTACTCATAAAATAGAATGGATGTGCAGAAAATGCTGTGGCACTGAAAAATGTTATCAAATGCTTTTTTATGACATTTGCTTTTTCATGATAAAGCCAGTAAAGTTTTTGATGATTTGTTACTTTAAAGCTTAACCAAAGAAAATGTTAATACTAGAATAACAATAGAATTCTACAATCATTTGCATGGTTTAAGTTCATCAAAAGTTAGGTTACTAGAGGAATAAAAAGGCATCAATTTAGAATGAAAGAAAGCCAGTTTCATGATGCTCTAATCACTCGATTTAACAACAATATGAAGATAAGCTCTGCTAAAAACACTAAATTTAAAGTCTCAATCGCCTCCACTAAATTAAATATATTAAAAGAAACATTTATAGAGCATCAATGTGATGTCTCCTAAATGGAAGAATCAGTTTTTCACAATCAAGGCAACTGTGCTTACTTAGTATCTAAATCAATATGTAATGCAGGTTTGCTGTTTACTGCATTGAATGCATACAGCAGTCACTCATAATTGAATCATTCAGTGTTGCAGATACAAACTAAAGTGAGCTGAAGATTCACTCAAATGAATTGTGAGCTGAGTTCCCCTAATCATTTTCCGGCAATTATAATTTAAACAAACTGTGGTGTATGACCACTTTCTTTTTGTACACATATATATTGTTGCATGCATATGGGTTCGTAAGCGATTGAAAGCACAAGGTTCAATAATAATTTAATAAAATTTATTCTTATCAACAGAAATACATCAGAACTCTGAAAGTTTCCTCAGAGATACTCGTAAAAATAATTACAATAACACGCAATATAATCAGTAGTTATACTTCAAACTACTAAAAACATTAAATACAATGCAATTCAAAGAGAAAGCTAACTCGGGTTTCTTAATTCACCCGGAAATAACAATAGTAACTAAGCAACTGAACTCAGACCCTCTCTCTCAAGCCTTTATAGCTTTCAACTGGTCGCGAGATATTCCTTGTACTTTCTGTTCTCGAAATTACTGGAAAGAAATAAGAGGACGGAATTACAATTACAGGTAACATAGTGGTCAATTACTTTTATTCAGTTTCAATACAAATTACAGAGATATCCATTTACTCAATGTTAAATGCACATTCCCCTGTATTCTTATTTTTCTGGCATAGCTTTCTCTTAAAATTTGGCTCACCCTGCATTGCACGGGGTAATACAACAATTATAATTCTACTAAAATTAGCTATCTAAATACAATATACATATATGCATATAAGTTCTCAGTTTAACAATATTGTGTTAGTTGTGGTTTTATAGTAAAATCAATAATCTGTCATGTTTTAAAAGAAGGGTACAACAAATGCAAAGAAAAGAAAAATATACAATTTTAATACAGAATGGGAAGTGTAATTTTCCCCCCAAAATGATGAATACAAAATGTGTATGTTATATATATCAAAGAAGTATGGCACTTCTTTCAACCCCTAAAAAAGGAAAACATTGAAAGACATTTCAAAAGCATGAATGGGAGTCTTGATACAGATTTTCTGCTACAAAGGAAACTGCGAAAAGAAAGTTTTAAAGGAATATAAATTGCAATTAACTGGATAACAATCATATTTTATTTAACATAATACCTAAAGCTGCAGCAAGCAAAACATAAGAAACGTTTTACAGATGAAGAAATGATAAAAGAAGCATTTCTGGAAGCCAGCAATTCATTATTTCATTCAGTCAAGAAAATGAAACTAAGAAATGAAAATGAAATTATTTCTGCTATTAAAGGTGACAGGCTTCTGCATAGAACTGCCACGTGTTGTACAGATATTATGAATTTTGATCTGGTTGAATAAATGGCCAAAGATATTAATTACTAAATGCATTTCCTTTTCCTAGAAGTTTGATGAATCTACAGACATATTTGATACTCTCAGCTGTGCAATTTTATAAGAATGGTTTTTAAGGATATGAGTGTGAAAGAATTATTACCAACATTACCTCCAAAGAAGAAAATATTAAATGAAAATGTTAACTTCACTTTCAAAAAGTACGCAAAGAAGGAAAAAATTCCAATTTATACAGTTGTATAGATGACAATTGAGGAGAAAAGTCAATGGATTTTTAACTATGTGTATTGGAGATAATGGCTTTCTAAATTTACTTTGTAATCATTGCATTATTCACCAAACAGGCCCTGTGTTGTAAAATTCTAAATATGTGTCATGTTACAGGAATCTGAATGAAAACTGTGAACTAAATATGAGGAAGAAGTCTTCAGAGAAAAGTGTTGCATGCTCAACTAGAAGAAAATGGGTTCAAGAACAAGGAACTGTAATATCATGTAGATGCTCATCAGTTAACTTAAAATATATTTTTACAAGGATTCAGGGACCTACTAGAAGATGTAAAAGATTATTTTATCATCAAAATATGAAACATGCGTTGAACTGAGTGATGACATTTGATTGATGGATTTAGCTTTTGTTTTGACATAAAAACTGTCTTAACAAACTGAACTTATAATTGCAAGGAACAAAATCAAAGAATCGCTGAATTGATTGAATTTGTTAATACTTTCACAAACATGCTAATATATGTTCCCAGTTGATGAAGAACAAATTGAAAAATTTCAAAAATATTTTTGAGGGTCGTTTAAAAACAGACACACATTCAATAAACAGAAATATTATGAGGCAATAATTCTTCACTCTGAATTTAAGAGATGTTTTCAAGAATTCACTAGACTAGAACCAATTGTTACATTCATGTTTAACAATGTTGATGTGGAAGAAATAACTAAAAAAATAAATAATATATTCTCTTTACCTTTTGAGAAAAACGAAGTTTTTCTCCTTCAAAATGACAATTTTAAAAGCACATATTCAGAATCTAAAAATAACTTTTGAAATGTAATGGATGAAGTTAAGCTTTTAAATTAATCCAAAGTATTAATTTAAAAAAAAAAAAAAGGTTGTATTTCATTTAAAATATAATTAATCCAAATTAATTTAAAAAAAAAAAAAAAGGTTGTATTTCATTTAACATATCTGTCCATCTGTGCAAATTTGCATTTTTGACAATAAATATAATAAGGTCAAAATACTGTTCCTGTCTCACAGACAACCACTTAGAATCCAGTGTAAGATTAGTACTTATATACCAAGATAATCAAGATCAGCAGATAGTGTGCAGAAAGTCTTCTATTAATTATAACTTCAAGAACTAACTTCAGATGAACAGTATAATGACATTAATTTTAAAAATAACTTTGCATTCACTTATTTTTACAATTTTTAATGGCTTTTATTTATTTTGAATTTTTTATAATAAATACATCTTTTGTAATCATTATATGTGTGACTCTCGCATTTTAGACATGGTTTCCTTACCATGTCTGAAAGGAAATTTTAAAAAGGATAAAAAGAACAGTACAGGTAATTGTTTCTATTTTAGTTATGCAGGTAGGTACATATTCTGCATTTGTTAGTAAATTGTAATAAATACTTGATGAACCACAATGATTTGAGAAAATTAGAAGTAGCTCACACTCTGGAAAAGTCTTCCCACCCTGCTTTAAACAGTACAATTGCAATAGGAAAGGTCATAAGGCATCAAACTGTTGAAGAAAAAAAATTTTTAAAAAAAAACTTTAATCAAGAAATTAAAAAAGAGCATGAAAGTTGCTTCCTCAGGATTGTTGGAACACTACAAGAACTAGAAATACAAAAATAATAGCTTGACTGAGTAATCTCGTTCACATGTAGTGATAAATATAAATTTACCTGAATAACTAAAATAAAAAGCAGAGTTCATTTAGAAAATAATGAAATTATAAATGTTCCAAATGAAAAAAAGTTTAAAATTTATATAATTAGAGGTTTATAATTCTACACAAAGTATTCTGTGTTCTCAAGCTAAAAATGAGCTTAATTTCAGTTAACTCAGCAATGCCATGTGTACAGTATTGATTTTAAAAATAACTTTGCATGAGTTAAAGATTAAAATAAACACATTATTTTAAAAGCAATCAAATACAGTAGATTATATACTGTAAACCAATAGAATACACTCAAAATTTCATATGTTGTGTACTGTGCGACAAATGCTAAAAACAGTAAATTGCATTTATGGCACAAGAAATGTGGTCCCTTTAATCAAGCCAATTTAAAAGGTTTGCAGTCAAGCATGATGGTACTAATTTAAAGAAGAACGAGTAATAATAAATACTTTTTTTGCAAATGTGTTAAATGTAAGGCTAAAATATATTTAAGTGCAAGGCTAACAAGCTTCTGTAGAAAAGGCTAAAATGCTTTGGCATAAAAGTGATAATCACTGGCAAGAAAAACTATGGAAAAAACTGATCAAAGTATTGTATGCATGGAAATATATTTTAAAATAAAACAAGTTTCAGTCAGTGTTTATAATATTTATTCAAAGGTTACATAACAACAGTTAAAGGTTAGATATAAAAACTAAAATTCAACCTGACACTTTCTATGAAATCATCGATAGCAACAGACCAATTTAGCTGTTATTTCAAAATACAGATAATTATTTAAAATACTGTACATAAATGAAAACTGGAGGATATTTTTCAAACCATGCAGTACTTGTATGCAATAGCATTACTCAGCCAAAAAAAGTTATAAAATCTTCATATGCAATGGTTTTCTTTAACCTGAAAATACTAACTAAAAACAGAAGAAAAACAGTTTTAACTACTAATATATAGAAAAGCTGTTTCCACAAGAACTACAAAACCAGAACTTTGGATGCTTTGAAGATTAGCTGTTTAAGTTAAATCCAAGTTCAAAGTATCATTTCATTTCTATATGTATCTTAACTGCATATCATTTTACCTTTATTTGAAATGTATTAACATGATACTGCATGTAATAAAAAGGATACTCTTCTGCTATCAAGACCAGATTAAAAAAGGTATGTATGTGTACATATGTGTTACAGTAAAAACCCAGAGTCTTGTAAATCCTAGGTTTTACCAGTAAAATCTAGCTTTTACCAAAGTAGGTTGATAAAAGTCTGAAGTATGCTTTAATATGATACCAATTCATCCTTACCAAGCCTTTGCAGTAAAAACCTAGGAATTACCAATGCCTTCCGGAAGCCCAAAGCGAGGAATTACTTACGACAGGATTTTCCATTCGCAGACATATTGCATACAGTGTGTCGCAAAAAGGTTAAAACACACTTTAATTTAGTATAAACTGATAGTATAAATTGTAAAAGTGATCAAAATAAGGTATGATTTAAGATTATGTCCACAGAACTATCGTACAATTATTTTTCAAAGAGTTACAAGAAATGAAAATTAAAAAAATGTAATATTTATACCATTTCACAAATACAGCCCCATGTGAAAAAGCTGAATTAATGCACAATTCTTACCATAATAACTGAAGAGATTTCAATAGTTTTAAAAAATAATTTTGGCAACAGTTAAAAAAATTAAATTGATAGCTCAAAAAAAAATAAAAATAAAGTTTATGAAATTTAAAAAATGGATTAGCCTATATTTTAGGATGCCCCTTGGATTATCGCCAAGTTGTTGTTTCATTTATGGTAACCGGAGTACTTGAATGTTATGAAAATCCTATTATAATGCGATTGTTTGCGTGATTATGGTGAATTTGACTGATAGGAAAGTATTCGTAAGGGCTTATTTCTGCGTTGGCTGTCAATTAGGAAGTACATTGCTTATTTTACGCTGTACACTACGAAATTGCTACATGCGATGAGATTAATGTGAAGTTTCCGTACAATTTGGAATGAAAGGGAAAAAAAGCATTAATTGACTGGTGTGTAAATGAAGGTTTACTTAGCAGTCATTGTAAGTGTCTTGTTTGTACGAAGGAAATGCAAATGGTTGAACATAAAAGATCATTCAGATTGCTTTGAATGGATTTGTCGCAAGAAAGATTCAAGCAAGAAATGGCACCGACAGCACCGCACTACGGAGGATACTTTTTACTCTTATTTTTGTGAATTTATGTGGTGGTGGCAATATGCATATTCTAGTTCAGATAATTTTACAAAGTTTTTGGATGCTGTTAAGGAATTTTGTGTGCTACAGACTGAAGAGAGAAATTTCTAAATATGGTATGTCGATATTTCCTTTTTGTAGTGTGTACATGCGATAAGATGTATTTTCTTTTTTACATTATTTCACTGTGTGATTTAAAATGCAGTTTATTGAGCTTTGATTGGCTACACATTTTGTTCAATTTGGGTGATGAGTAACTTTGTTTTAACATTACAGGACATCATCATTCTCCTGATTTTTTCCATGTGAAAATAGATCGATGTATACATGGACAAAGTCAAGGGAGTGCACAATGGCGAGTTTGTGCAACTCTCTAAATTTTTTAAAGTGAAAATAGATCAATGTGCACATGGACATCAAGTTTGTACAATTCTTTGACTTATTATTTTGTTTTGGTGTAGCAGCCATCTTGAAATTGTGCCTTGCTGGCCAATCGCCAAAAATTGCCAATTTTTATACATTTTTACCAAAAAATTTATTATGTTTTTCCTCAGTACTAACACTTCAATGATAATAACTTTCTTTAATACTTCTTACTACCTGTTACAATAAGGTTGACTCATATGGCATTTTGAATTACAAAGTAGATCAGCTGATTTAAACAAAACACATCTTAGTAGCACACTTCTTTGAACACTTGCATTTTCTGAGTTCTTGTTGAACAACTAAAAAAAGTTTTTTTTACTTCTTCACATATGCTTATTTCTTCTGTACCAACTTCTTCAATGTTTAAAAAATTTTCTTTGCAAAAGGTAAACTGGTTTCTTTTGTACAACGATTTTAATTTACCAAACTTAGGACCAAGAATATAAAACTTGTCATTTTTAATATCTGTAATAATGAATATTACTGATTTTGGAGCCATTTTCGATCTATCAATATCAGACACTTCTATTTTAACATTTTGCCCAAGAGTAGGTTTTTAGTAGACTTAATCTCATCTTCTTTGCCTGCTTCTCAAGTCCTTCCTTAGCTCGGGTTCCTTTTTTTTTTAATTTGAACTTCAATATTTACTTCTATCATTATGCAAAATTCTTTTCCACATGTATTATTATTATTTTGCGATTCTAAATCAACTGTTGATTCGAGATTTGGAAACAGAAGATTTCACTAGGATGGACCGTTCAATTTATTCACCAGATTTATACCTCACTGAGTATGCATGAGATGCCTTAGGCCACTAAACTGCAGGATACTAAATGCCTCCTCAGACCCTCCAGCATCTGAAAAGTGCACTTCCTGAAGCATGGCATACAATTTCACAAGGTTATAGTTTGGTAAATTCTATGAAATCAAGACGTGAGGTTCGTATTTCTATCAGAAGTGCCCATACACCATATTAAAGAAAGATCTATCACAGAATTGGACATAATTTTTCCATAATTTTAAATTTCCATATATTGACCTTAAAATCAAAATTCTGAAATTAATCAACTGGCAAACTTAGTAATTTATGTTAAATTATACTTTTGTAAAAACTGTTTTTTTTAATCATTTTTTATGCAACAGTTAAATTATGTTACTATCAATATCTTTTCATTCTGATAAGTAGTGTATATTATTTTTCTACATAAATGTCTTTATACTCACTCCTTGATTTCCCATCCACAAAAGTTCTTCATAGTTGTCAAATGAAACAGTAGAGACTCCAAAATGAGTACCTCCATCTACTAGAATGCTTTGCAATAAACTGTATTCCTGTCCAAGTGCCATACCATCACAATAACCAGAAAGCTGTAATCCATTTGCATATGATTCCAGCTGACCTCCATCTAGAGCAGAAAAATCCTGCACACGGTATGACATTGTGGGCTAACTGCACAAAAAAAAAAAAAAAAAAGAATTCTTATGGCATTCATGTAAAGTATTTAGGTACATAAGCAAAGAAAGATTATAAATATAAATGTTCATAAAATAATAATTAGAATTTTATAAAAATTACAAATGTTCAAAAAACAATCAGAATTTTATAAAATTTATTAGTAAAAATAATCTTAAAAGTTTTCCTTAGCAATTAATATTTGCCCTTCTAAAAAAAATTTTAGTTATGTAGTCTCGATTGAATTTAAAAAATATGCCTTTTTGTGAACAAAATTTAGTTTGATTTGTTTACGTAACAGAAGTGCCACTATGATACATAAAAAAAAAAAAAAAAAAACAAAAAAAAAAAAAAAAAACAAAAAAAAAAAAAAAAATAATTTTTTTATATTATTTTGAGAATATCAAATAAATTTTTAAATCAATATAGTATTAAAATTAAATAATCTAAAAAATTTTAAATAACGAGCTTTGGAATTTTATTATTTCAACTTAGTTTTCAGTGATTAAAAGAAAAACTGAACTACATAGCTAACCACTGAAATTACATCATTTCACATTGCTTTTTGGATAACACTGTCTGATTAACAATAACTTAAAACCTTATCTATACATTTCTCGCTTCACAAATTGTGTCTGATAAACACTGGGAAAAAATTTCTATCCTACAGGAAATAAGTTTATTTGAATATTACTAATGAAGAAACTAATTTTAAAACTTAATAGTTTTACAGAGAATACTCTATTTTAAATGAAATAATATTTTCCTGCTTAATTTTAAAATCTGAAAATTTTTCCTAAATTATGAGCTTAAAATGGCATAATAATACAGAAATTTTAGAAAGTTAACATCAGTATCTAATTCTTTTAAAAATAATCTAAAAGCGAAAAAATAGAGCAGAAGCTTAGAAAATATTGTTGCCTTAAGCAAAAAAATAAAATTGCGTAAAATTTCGAGAATGTAAAACAGGCTCATTCATCTTCATTAATAAGGTCAAAATGCTTTGCAGTAAGATAGAAATTAATCATGTAGATTTAGTGCTATTTTACCATAATTTTGACAAAATAAATATAACATTATAAAATTATTAAAAAGTATAACTAGAACATATAAAAACTAAATACGGTTTTCATTTAAATGCCTTTTTTAAAACTTTATTTATATGAAATTTCTGAATATACTCAGCTGTACGGTGAAAATTCACATTTTCTAATACAGTAATTGCAGATTTTTGCTACCATTTCGATAATGGTATTGAACTGCTAAAGTCTTGCATGTTTGTATACAAAACCATAAGAAATTCATCAGTCATTCTAATTACTAGATCATATCTAGAATCTTTTGGGTGTGATGAAAGCCTTATAGTTAGCTATTATTGATCTTATTTGTATCAAAATGATGAAGAGAGACAGCCATTAGATTTTGAATAAATCAATTTTGATAATGGCTGGATAGATTACTTTTCTTCAGAAATATAAAGAATTACACTTCTTCAAGTTGTGTTAATTTACATTATTTGTTTGAAATTAAATTAAAAAAAAAAGAAAAGAAAAAATAAAAACAATCAAAATATTATTATTTAAACAAATTAATATTTTTTTCTGATTTTAACATATGCCGACTTATTGATTGCTTCATATTAAGAGTTGTTTGAATATTCTCTTTAGTGTACAGTACTGCCGATGCATTAAGCCAGGGGTGGGCAAATAGCGACCCATGCAGTCTACTAACAGTTTTTTGTGGCCCCCAAGAAAGTTAAAAAAAATTAATCTTGAACCGAGATTTCTTTCCCATGCGCAACCGGAGATTCATATTGTATTTTCCACTAGAACAGCCACATCAATACGCATGTGCAGTATAAATATGATATGCTGTGTTTTTCCAGTTGATCCTGTTAATTTTAATTTTATCTTTCCGCAGTAAATATATAAATTCCCAACTTTAATGAAACAATCAACACTCCAAAAAAACAAAATCAGTGGTGAATGTCAGGTATTAATGAAGAATATACAACAAATATTTCTTTGGTAACACAGGGAATAAAGTAGTGTGCTTACTGTGTCAAGAAATCAGAGCCCTATATAAGAAGTAAAATCTGAAATAACACTATGAAACAATAAATAAAGTAATTAGTGCAATAAATAAATTGAATAAATTTGTCACTATTTTATTTAATTTATATTTATTGATTTTTATGGTACAGATTACACCTTTTCTGAAATGCAACGTTAACTAACGAGTGGAGGGCCTTTTTAAATCCAATATTTTAAAACTGCAGTTCTCCACTTCCAAAACAATCGCCCATCCCTGCATTAAGCTTTTACTTCCGGCTGATTACTACTTAAAATAATTTGGTACTCTGCTGTTACCAGGACCAGATTCAGAAATGTGTGTATGCTGGGATTTAGTACGTGTTCATGTAGGCATGTATATATGTGGATACATATGTATGTGTATGTACACACATGCATATACATGTGCATTCATATATACATTTCGGAATACGATCCCGATAACAGATGAGTAACAATTTTTTTTTTTTTTTTTTAATTTTAGTACAGAAAATGATACTTTTTCTCTAGCACTACTCTCTTGCAATAATAAAAACAATCTTAAAACTACTTTACCTTTATAAAAATCTATATATAATTATGTTTATACAAAAAAAATTCAATTTTTCAGAAGTGATCCCTAAGTTCTCAGTCTTTTTAATATTCCAGACTGCATCACTTTCATTTTCAATTCATCATTACTATAAATTTCCTAAGCTAAAGTTCTATAACGCATGCGTGTTTCTTTGCGATGCTCAAAAACAAATTTAAATATATTGTTTAAACCTTTATTAATGGGACTTCTCCTATACAAAAGCACCTACAGTGATTCACATTTGTTTTCAGACACTTGTGTTTTCAAATTTTATTTGAAAAAGTTGCTAAATATTAGCAAAATGACTTCATTTTTCTATTGCACATAAAATTTACTGATCATCTGTTTTAAAATTTGCTTGTTTTGAAAAAATTACTCAAAATGTTTTTGGTAAAAAAAAAAAAAAATTCAAAAATAAAAACATACAAATACTTGAACATATTTAAAGAGTTTATATTTAACAAAAACATGAAAATAATGGGACATTCAATATTCTATTAGACATTGCTTAGCTAATATGATACTTTTCATTCACTTTACCATGAATTCAACTAATTCTTTTGTGTAAGAATATTCTACTTGTCCTATGTCAGAATTGCTTTTAGCAGAGTTTTCGAAGAAATATCATGTTTCCTCATTCTTTTTCTCCAATCCACTCCATTCATGTTTCACAGAATTTAAGTTCAAAGAATATGGAGAAATTTTAATAACTTCATATTACAATTGTATAATAATCAAAAGTGAATATTTAGGGCTGTGCATTTAAGATCATTTACTCGGACAGAACATAAATGTATTTTGCATTCCAAGTTTTCTTGCAGACACTTTTAGCTTTTCACTATATATTTATACTACTCAATATTATTTTTGATAAACACTAAATTCCTATAATATTCCATATTAGTTTTGATAAACACTGAATTTTTTATTCTAGAGGCTGGAATATATCTTTAAGTTTTTATTCCCTACCCCTCGTGCATATCAGTAGGCAATAAGTTCTTTTTTTTTCCAATTTTTAATTCAAATTTTGCCATCTATTAATTCACATATAGGACCAATACATATTAAATGACAACTTTTCTACAAACATAGCATTGTTTCAGAGTGATAATACTTTGCTTAATATAGATTTTGCAAAAGCCATGCATATTATCCTTGTTGAAGGATTTCCTTTTTGGTTATTGTACATTGTATGCATGTGTTCTAAACAACTCTTCTAAAAGCTTTAGGATTAACTTATTACAAACAATTCTTCTACATAAGCTAATATTTCCCAGAACTTATTTTTGGGTATTGCTTGATCTTTCATAGAATTAATATGCGATTCCTTCATGTCAGCTTGCAGTGTATTTTAGATTCTGATGCATTTTCAACAGTTCCATCAAACTTCCATAATTTTATTACATTGAAAATTTTTTTGGATATTTAGAATACTTTCAACGCCTTTAAAAAGATGAATTATTAAATTTCTAACAGAACTGATAGTTAATTTGAAGTGTCTAGCCATGTTTGCTTCAGATTTCAAACTGTTGACATATTTGGCTAAATAAGTAAAAATATTCAAATGCAGATAGTAATTCTTATGATGTATTTTCATTTAAAACAAAAAATTATAACAAGAAATATTGTCTACTAAAACATTTTGACAAAAATTTGGAATGTCAGAATTATTATGTAGGTTAATGATTTAACACTTTTTGAACAAATTATTTTATTACAAAAAGTATTTTGAAGGTATTTATTTCACTACAGTCAAGGAATGAAGAAAAAATAACATATTAGGGAAAAAATTTTTTGAAATATTTGGTATTTAGTACAAGACCTACACAAAAAAATCTGAAACATACAAATGTCCGAAAACAAACGTCATCCATTGCAAATTATAGCAAACAGTTAAAAAAAAGCTAATAAAATATCGGTGGAAAAATTAATCACACCACTGTACATTTTTTTGCTGCAATACATTTTTTTTGCTGCAAGAGGTTGAGCTGTGTTTGTTCCACTGTTCAAATGAATTTAATTTTAGGCATTATTTTCTTGTAAAAATTAAAAATTCTTATAAGCAATAAATGCATTACAGCAGAACTCTTCATAATGCTTTTAACAGAAATATGTAATACATAATATACGACTTGCAAAATCTATTTACCTGATAAGAATAAATAAATTAAACAAATAAATTAATGGTTTCAAGGTACTCAATTCGAAATTATTTAGTACAACGCATTTTTTTCTTACAAATGAACAACAAACAATTAGAAATCCAAATGCTTTTATATGTGCATTCAAACCCATTCATTGACTAAATACTGACTCAAAAACACTATACATTTATAAGATAATTAGCAGAACGCAGCCACAGTTCCAAGCCTTACAACTAGTTACAGACATAGAGCCAAGTGTCAAACTTTCCATGTTTTCTTTCGCATGTATGTCGAAAAACCCCAAGTAAAGTTACAGTTTAAACGAAAAATCGAAACTTTTCTTTCTGGGAGGAAAATACTTTTTTGTTTTTCCCTATATTCCATTAATAGCAATCTTAAAAATATATATATATATATTATTCTTGTCATTAAATTTCTACGAAAATATTTTGAATATATTCTAAGAAATTCCATTCCGAGCCAAGGAATATTTCAGTGAATATTCGGGTTAATTAAAAAAAAAAAAAGTAAAAAAAATGAAAAACGAAATAATTTCAAAATCTTCCACATACGAAGTTTAGAAAATAATGTGTGCTTCTTTTTTGCTTAACCTACTTAAATTTGAATCGATATGTAACCATGGTAACCATCAGGAGTTTGCATGATACACGAGGTGGCGTTTGTTTACAAAATTTAAACCTTTATATTCTGAGCATCATTTATTGTTTCATAATATAAGTGATTTTTCTTAAATTATTCTGTGATAACTTTTTTACCATTGTAATACAAGCTATACGAATATTTAGATAAATACATCATACTGCAAATTTTCAATACTTATTTAACTTAGTTGTAGAAGTAGTGTTCAGGATGTCACAAAGCAATAAATCATTCCCATTTTATATTCATCCGATGAATCACAAGCGCAGTGTGCAAATTATTAAAGAAGCAAAAGCCGAAATAAAGAAAATGGAATCTCGTCGTCCAAGAACTCCTTTCTGCCCCAAAAAGTACGTAATGTTCCATACATACCTATAGTCTATGAAAGATCAGTCACACCAATGTGCCTAATATATACATATCATACATATTATGTGCATATGGATATCATCCTCTATGTGATAACTATAATCACTAAATATCAGTGGGCTCTTGTTTGAGAGATTCTATAAACACAGATATTTGTCATATTTTTTGTTATTTATCTATTTATTTATTTTTTAAATTTTAGAAAATAAAAATTTCATATTACTTTGACACAAAATTAAAATTACTGTCGATGTATGTAAGTTATATTTAATTTAATTTTGAAAAATATTTCATATTCTTTACCAATACAAGATCAGGATTTCAGTGTGGACAGTCAAGACCAAGTAGTAGTACAAGGTAAGATTTTTTTTTCTCCCCCCCCTACTATTTATTAGCTGAAGCATATGAATTTTTTTTTTAAATGTTTGCAATTGCATTAACAAACATTTTAAGTATTTGTGTCTATGTATACAGACAGGAGTTTAAAAGTCCCAGCACAATAATTGTAGCAAAATGAAAACATTGTGACAAACAACTTAAAAATATCAAACTGAATTACAGCAGACTGCAAAAATTATGCATGACATCTATATTGCATCATTCAAGAGATATGAAAAATAAAAAACCTTTATTTGACTATTAGTGTGAATAAAAACTTACTTTGTAAATATAAAAAAACCAAGCTAGCCCTGTTCTTTGCAGTCTTCAAAAATGTCTTCAATGTCTTCTTCATGTCTTCAAAAAATTTCCAAGTGCCTTCTTCGTCGATGCTTAACTATTTTAATGAAGTGTCCATAATCTAATCAAATTTGTGGAAGTATGTACCATAGAATTAGAAATAATTATATTTTAACTATTTATAGGGTTTAATAGATGCAAAAGTCTTTTGCTAATCAAGCATTAGATGATTTTTCACATTCCTTGCTGCTGAGCATCATGTAATCATTTTGCGCATAGTTAATAGATCAGTACTTAATAACATAATAGACCTTTATAGTATAGTACACTTTTCTGTTGCTTATAAAATTTTATTTATTGATGGAAAAGTTGTCTCTTGATGAAAATGAGCAGAAAGTCACCTACACAAAAGATATTTAAATATTTCCAGATTATCCACAAATTTCTCATATGTTATAATAACTGTAAAAATTATTCCTTACACAGATAATTTTTTGTTGAAATGCGGACCCACCGGTGGCAGAGCGGTAAGTCGTTGAACACTGGTAATTCGGTCCGAGGCTCAAATCCCGCAAACGGACCGGCTGCATGGGCTCCCCTGCTGCTTTCTTGTGTGCAACGTCTTACGAGCCAGTTTCCCTTAGAGAGCCCTCCTCTTAGGCAGATAGCCCTCGACACTTTGCCGTAATCACATAAACCAAACCAATCTTTTAGGCGCATTTGTGCACATCTCCATATAAATCCCCCCTTTTTTTTAACAAAGGTACCCAGTAAGTTGTATTACTAAGAAATAGCTTTCATATGAATTTAATATAAAATATGCAACATTAATATCGCAAAAAAGGTATGAATCTGCATTTTTTGTTGTTTTCAACCAAATGTATTTTTTAAATAGTGTTCTGTGCTTTATGCATAACAAAAATCAAAGATGGGAATTCGCTCAGATGGATTATAAGATTTATTGTTTGGAAAATCTAATTCATTTTCACCAGAGTATTCTGAAAAATACCTTAAAATGCGTTTTGCTCAAAATGGAAACTCTGCAGATTCTTGATTTTGGTGTCGTCCTAATAATATGCAGTTAAATTTCAATATGGCAAAAAAGAAAATAAGAACATTTTAAATAATAGAAAATTTAACTTAACAAGAAAAGTAAACATTAATTCCAAATTCTAAATTTTATTATTAAAATTGATATAAAAAAATGTTTAAGTAGTTATAATTCTTCAATAATTTGAAGAATATAAACAGGGCTCTCAACCGACATTTGAACCTTTGTACACCTGTGACTTCAAGTAAAAATGCAGCTGTTCATAAATTATAACGTTTTGTGTATTTGTTTATCATAAACTGAGTTCGACGTTAGAAGACTATTTAGTGAATAATCACTAAGTCTTAAAGTACTGCAAAGTCAGGAGAAGGGTGTAAAAAATCCTTTATTAATTGAAATAAAGTTCGCAAATGGCACCAACTCGAGCTTACAAAAACCTGTACATTATTTCTCTACACTGTTATGAAACCTGTATCTTATTACTGTCCATACTTTTCAAATTATTGAATTTTTACTTTTTTCTGTTACTCTTGAGTCACACCGCGTCCACAACAGTTCTTATCCTGTCTGCAGTTATTTTTTGCCCCCGTTGTTCGCAGATTATATACTTCCAGTAACAAAAATGTTTTAAATGATGCAAAGATTCGTGTTTTGGCATTTTTCAATTTAAAGAAATCAAGGAACTGTTCTGTTATCAGAACTGAATTCAGGAAGTGTTTGTACGTATATAACGGTGTTTGCGTTCATTTATTCATGTATATATGTACACTGCGCACAGAAAAAAAAAAGTACAGCTCTATATCTTCCGTTCTAGTGTGCTGATTGACGAAATTCAACTTAACGTTTTTCATGTCTCGACAGCACGACTTAAGATATGTAATAGACTTATACATAGCATTACATAGCATTACTAATACAGGTATTTTGACACAAAATCGGACTTTTTCTGAAATAACATAACGACGTTTTTTCCATATTTCGACTCTGCGACTCAAATTATGCCAAACTGCCAAGTTTTGTAAAAATCGCAGAGTAGTTTTTAAAAAATTAGCTCTCAAAATTTTAGCTCCTCAATGTTAATTGAATTTTGTATATATTTATTAACCTCCCTTTTTTAATAAACTTATTTGATTTTTCTTTCACGTATCAAAATTTAGGTTCATTCCAAATAAAATGCACCCATTTTGTATGATTTATTTTAAAATTTTTTATTTTAAAATCATTTTTATAAATTTTCCGAAAAAAATTTTCGATTATGAACTTAAAATATTTACTATCATCTTAAAGTAGATGTATTTCTAAGCATAACTGCAAAAAAATAGAGTTTTCTTATTCAAAATTTCCTAAGATATACGTGAATTTATATGTTGCCGCGTTTTGAAATTTGGCGTATTTATTATAAGCGATAGTAACGAAAATGTGGTTTACGCATTCTGTTAAAATTATGTGAAAGTATGAACGATGATTTTTTTTCCTCTCGTGGACAATGAAAAAAAGGAAAGGAAAATAGGCTGCTATAAATTAAAAAGTTCGCCAAGGGAATTATTTTTGGCGCAAAGTGAAAAAAATACGCCAAGATGAATTTTTTTATTTCTTCATAAATTTCTCACCAAAAATTACAAAAATTAGTATATAGGCGTAATTTGAGTCGTAGAATCAAAATGTGGAAACGAATTAGTATGTTATTTCTGAATAACTCTTATTTTATATCAAAATATCTATGTCAAGACAATACTATATATAAATCTAATATATATCCTAAGTCGCGCTTTCGAGACATAAAAAACGCGGTTTGAATTTCGTTAATCGACCCAGTACAACGGGAGATATAAAACTGTCCCCCCCTTTTTTTTGGCGCAGTGTACATTTGTTTTTCCAAAAGAATATAGCATCTAAATTGACTTACATAAGAATGCAACAAATGGATTTGAAACGTCAAGTAACCTATTTAGTTTATTGAATTACAAAACCGAATCACTAAGCCTATAACCATGTGTAGTAATTCGGTTTTGCTTTTATTGTAGCCTTCCCCATCCGTGCACACTAGAAAATCTGGTGCTTGAATTAAACTCTTTTATTTTCTCCATAACATTCCTATACTCTGAAACCTTTTTACGTTGTTCAGCTCCCTTATTCTAAAAAGTTTACTGTACAAATATTTGTGCTGTTATGCTTTGTAGCAAATATAATTCCTGTAACAAAATCAGAATGATTTGCCTGACAATTAGGACCTGATAACACATTTAGAGGCAGAAAGCTCTTAAAAGAATTTTGTAGCGGTAAATTCCATGGGAAATTTTTGTGGCACCTCTTTCTTTGGTGACCTAAGAACGAGCTTTTTTTTTTTTTTTTTTTTTTTTTTTTTTTTTTT
>KK118864.1:15210-26294 GCA_000611955.2 Stegodyphus mimosarum
GTAAACTGCAAGCAACTAATAAAGTGGTAAGTCCAAAATTTAGATAAATTTTAAGATATTAATGGCTAACAATTATGAAATTCTAAAAATTTCTCAATTTCATTTAGTAATTAGATATGTAAGAAATATTGAATTGTCCAGATACCACTTTTTAATTTGAACTAAAGTTGGTGCATATGAATATTATTTTAGTCAACTTCTATATAAATACATGTTGAAAAACAGACTCAATGTACATAAATGAATGCAAAATGTGCTAGAATTTTGGTTCAGAGGAAAATATCAAGTTTTCATTATGTATATGTATTATATATTTATATTAGGGGGGCATGTTAATGAAAATGCCATCAATTTTAATCATTTGTCAAATCTGAACCCAGTAAGATGCAACTGGAAAATTTTGTATTATTACAGAAAATACAATTTAATTGTCTAGTTTTTTGTTCATTACTGAATAGATTAATCTGGTACATATTCATTATGCACCTACCATGCAATTGTGTGTGTATTTTTCCATTATGCAAGTGCCACACATATGTGTGTACATGTATGAGGAGATGAATGGTTTTGTCTCCAGAAAGTGCTATCATTAGATCTCGAAATGTGTTTGGTTTCCCTTTCATAGGTGTAGAAATGTATCCTAATTTTTAATTGAACAATTTTACCTATAGACTTTAAAATTCTTCCCTTAGATAGGAGAAATTCACCACTGGAGAACCACCACTGAGACTGAGACTTCACCACTGAGAATTTCATGATTAATGCAATTAATTTCACACGATTGTTAGTTAATAACATCATAATGATTTAAAGTAATGTTTTAATGCATCAGCAACATTTTTATTATACACTTAGTGACACGACTAAGGTAAAATGTGGTCACATTTTACCTTAGTTGAGATTACAGTCACCAATCCAACGAGACATGTTAATTGCAAGGATGAAGATTACATGTCTGGTTTTACATGTATTGCTTTAATTAGATTAGAAAAATATATTAGCTTAGCACATATGCAACAGTAACAAGCATACATAAGTCATTTAACACAATCAAAGAAGAATCATAGATGTAATTCTACAATGGTATCAAATACGCTAGTTCGAAAGTCAGCCAGTAACATGTGACATGAGCGAGGTCACTTCGATGCTTTATCAACAGGGACCCTGTCCAGCCACAAATTCACCTCTAGTGAACAAGAAGGAAAAGCTGGTATTCACAAGTGCATTGTATTAATTCTTATCTTTATATGCTACTGAGTGTAATGAAACTGACTTTTCAGGATCAGTGGTTACTAATTGAAAAAAATATTCAATTGCAATAATTCAACAAATTACAGCAATTTTTTTCTGTGTTTGTTGCCTGCATTTGGAATGAATTCAAAACTATAATAATGTAATATGCAGTAGTATTTACTGACAAAGACTTATATTAAGAAAAATTATAATTCTCTCTTAAGATGACTACGTGAATGGTGGTTGTGATTATCTTAGAGGGGTGAAATTCAGTATTAGTATTTATTTATATTCTTCGAAATGCTGGTTACTTTCAGATATGGTCATCTTAGAGAGGTGGTCATTATGATAGGGTTTGTTTATTTTGGATTCAAAAACTAATGAATACAATGATGGTTAAGATGCTGTGATAAATATATGTAAACTGGATAAGGAGGGGAAGTCAAAGTGATCGCACTGTAATAAATAGATTATTTTTTTAATCTGTTGAATGTCATAGTAAATAATTAAAAATATTTTATCTCAAAAAGAGAACAAAGTAAACAGAACATTTCTTAGTTTTATTATTAATCATTCTTGGTTTTATTATTAATCACACTGGTAGTTAACATGTTTACATCAGCCTGGGAAAAAGTTAAAACTTGAGAGTCCTTCCAAACATGGACCCTATGCAGTTTGAGCTATCCCCTTTCACCATGGCCACTGAACACTGATAGTTCAGTCCAAGGTTCAAATCCTGGCAAATGGGCCAGTTATATGCTGTTTTCATTGTTTTCCCTATGTGCAATGTATATATGAGTCAGTTTTCCCTTAGAAAGTCCTTCACTGCATCCTCCCTTTAGGCAGATAGCTCTTGAGTGCTTTGCCTAATATTAAAAGGGGGGGACAAACTTTCATGTGAAAACCTGACTGCATGCAACTTCAAAGATAAAATCGTTCTCGATTCATACACTGTACCCTCACCCCCTCATCAGTGGCTCCTACTAATGGAAAGCTGAATCTTTCTCTATTCATTCCATTTTCAAAAAGATATTGAGAATCATTGAAGTGTTGAAACAAGAAGGAACATTTTATGATAAATGGTCATTTTTTTAATAATCTTATCAATATGTTAATTGTTATGAAATAATTTTAGAACTATGGGAGAGCTATACACTGGCAATGAAATGCAATGCTGTTTTAAATCACATGTGATTATCTTGAATTTTCCTTTTTATATTTTCATGCATATGTGTTTAAAATGTAATCATGAAACCTGCATTTATTAAACAAAATGTAACCATATAGTGCTTATATTTTAAGGAAAATCATAAATGTTAAAAGAATTTTAAAAAATAAAAAATGAAAATAAACACATTTGCTGAGAAACTTACTGCAGTAGCATTTCATTTACGATTTCTGAAGATGACAAAATACAAGAAACAAAACCATATCTATATTCCTAATACAGCCAAATACCAAAAATCCGCACTACCTCTCAAAATGTAAATGTGAAATCTATGTATGTATAAATGTGAAACCATGCGTATGTGAAATCTGAATTCATCGCCAAGCGTCGAAGGTTACCATGCTGAAAATATGCCTACTGCGCATGCTTGGAGCACAGGGTCTAGAGGCTAGTATTTTTGAGCTGGTTTATTATCCTGATTTTCTTTGAAAGAAAGATTTTGTCTAGTCTAGTCTGGAAATCTATCGCCGGGATACCACATAAGATGCGGTGTATCCGGCTCACTGAAGTTTGCAACAAAGTGCTCCTAATGTATTTTTCCTGACAAGAAAGATTTTGTCCTGCGAACTTCCAATTTTTGATAAAATAAAAAGGATAAAAAAACTGGTGGACAGCAGCTTATTAATAATCCGTAATAAGCAAATAATATGAATGGTTGAAGCTAGTTCTCTCAACCAGCCGCGCTCAGACGACTTTCGAATTGAGTTCAGTATCCACAGAAGGAATATGTAAACCAAAAGTCCTAGCGAAATTCAATTTCTTTGAAATGCTAATGAAGTACGAAGCATAAATCTGCTATTGGAAAATTAGTTTATGCTGCTATTTGTATTCGAAATTTTTATTCTGCAGTGTGGGCTGCATGCGATTTTTTTTTATTTTAAACAAAACGCTTTCGTTTTACTGTTAATCATTTTCGTGCTTAAATATTTAGCAAATGGTTACTATTATAGCAATAATTCTAATGTAAGATTATATTAAGTTAAGCTTTCGCTTCAAATGCCTGGGATGATACATTTCCATAAATAAATTCATAGAGGCAACATTCATCACTATTAAAAAAAAGTAGACAAAATCGCGAAGAGTAGCGAAAGAGAACGCCAGAATTAAGACTTCGGATTGGTCAGCTTCACAAATACTGATCGCCTACATGACTGCTAGGTTTTACGTGAAAGGCGAAGGAGACGGTTCTCACCTGTCAGCTGGCGAAACGTCGCACCTGTCTCGAAATGCAATCAAAATAAGACGTAGGTAAAATACCGGAAGATGTTATTAACAAGAAATATTAATTACAATAATTTAGTGTTCCCGGAGACGCTTTCTAGAAGAATTCGTACATGTCATTTTTTAATTATCTTCTTATGTCATAAAAAGAGTTATTGACTAAATTAAAGCTGGTAACTTAAAGATATTTCCAACATTAAAGATATAAGAATAAAAACTTTTTTGTAAAAAATTCAAGTTTTTAAATCATTCATTATAGCGCTCTGACAGTCCTCAGATGTTGCTGGCGGTTTTGCATCGCATTCATAGATGAATTCCAAGGAATTTCAAGAAAACCTGAGTCCAAAATATGTATGGCGCCTGTAACATTTGTTGGCGCTATACATTTTGGACTCAGTTTTTCTCCGTTACGTTGCGGTGTGTTTGAAGTTATACTATTTCTCCCAATTCATATTCATTGTGTGAAGTATTTGATTGGATTATATTTGATTTTAAAATCCATTATTTCTTTCAATCGAAGGTAGTTTCAAAAAATTCGATTTCAAATTTTTCAAAACTGAAAATGAATTTCTTGACTCAAAAATAAATGTGCCAAAGTTTCAATCGCCAAACATCGTAAGCTTGCTTCTTTTTAGTTAAATAATAATAATTAAAATAGATTTTATGCATTAGTTAAAATTTTAACTTGAAACAAAACTCTTTATAGCATTTTAGAAAAAGTTTTAAAAGAATTTTGAAATAAACCATAACTAACTATTAAATTTTCAAGCGAATTAAAATAAAAATTGAAATGAGAAAATGTACTGAAATTTCTTAGAAATAATTGAAACTGAAAACCATGAACATACAAATTAATTATTAATATTTTAATGCAAATCGGTTCCTTAAGAGGTAATAATCTAAAACACTAAAGTTTGAACAAATAAGGAACATTGACCCAACGTTTCGTGCCACTCGACGACTTGAGCATCAAAACTCTAAAAATAATAATAAATATAAAAATAAAAATGTAATAATAATATAAAAATAATAAATATGTTACTTGTAGTAATAAAAGTAAAATTATACGTATATATGAATCTTAACGTTAGTGTTGCAAAGAAATGCTAATTAACTTTTTGTCGCTACGAATTAAAAAACGAACCCTGTTGATTTGGTACATGGTGAGCCTAACGTACAATATCACTTGGTTATAATATTACCAAATAATTACTTCTTATTTCCGAAATAATTACTTGTTTTGGTAATATTTCGAGCAGTTAAAGCCTTTTTGTACAGCGATGTAGAGCTAGTTATTAATCTAGAGTAAACAGGATGTAAGGCTTCGAATGCAGATATTGAATCATGTTGAAAGTTCCAAATGGAGGACCTACTTTAATTATGCAAATGACCATAGAATGCGTCTGTAAAAAAATAAATATTTTGTCTAAAATTAAATTTTATTTCTTAATCACTTACTTAAATATTCGAAGAAAACTGCTCATGTATTGCTATTCATAATAAGTTGTATAAAAAAAATATTTAAGCCATTCAAAACCACAAAAAATTTACTGTTCATATTATAACTTTACAGTTCAAAGCATAACATTACAATTCAAGTTAACTTTGCACATTGAGAAAATAAATTAGTGTTACTTCGGGCATTCTTTAATTTATATTAGGATGAGAAAAATGAATAAGTTTTCATTCTGTTGGTTATATTGCTTTTGCAGTTATGTTTATTCTTAACTCAAGACTAAAAATATTAAATTACTGGCATTAATTTGTCACTATTAATTATTGTTCCATATTCGTTTCATTCATTTTATATGCACATTCATTTTTACCAAATATGGCGATTAAACTTTTGACTCATTAAAAAATACAACTGGGTCTTTCTTCAGCAAATATAATACTTACAGAATGGTAAATTCTTATTTTTAGAGCAGAAGTTATTATTTTTTGCCATATGATACCTTACCTTCATTGGATAAATGTTTGCAGAATAAAAATACCTGGTGGAAGTGATAGTGAAAGGCTAATTTTGTGTCATTATTTTTACATGCTTTAGTTTTCTTTGCATCGGTAGTCCAGAGCGTTTGTTCCTGTATGAGACGTAACTCGGTTTTATTTCTAGCCTTACTTCATTTTTGGTAAAAGTTTCCAAAACTCTTCGAATAGCTAATGGTATGGCAACTGAAAAATTATGATGGCAAAATAATGATTTTCTAATTTCGCTACAGTTTTTACATTAAGAACCGCCACACTGTCTCAAACAGGCAGCGCAGTTTCATTTAAAAGTTGCCACCATAAACATCATGTACGTCGTGCCAATGCCAATGATTATGTTTTACGGAGTGCCTGTGGTTCAAAACCACGTACCTCCACATCAGAATTACTAAAAGTGAGCAGAAATAGGAAAAAAGCATAATGATTTTCAAGATGCTCAATAGAGGGAGCCACAGGCTCGAGAAAGTTTAGGGATAGCCAGAATTTATAAAACTTAAATATTCGTAATTATTTTTATAAGTTTTTAGGTTTTACTTTTTGTATTTTTTAGTTTTATAATTTTTTTGGTTTTTATAATTTTTTTTTATACACAATACAAAACACTAAAGCAAAAAGCGGAAAGGAAAGATTTTACGATTAATAGGCTCATTGGCATGTGGCGTGTGTAGGTAGTGCAAGTAATAATATATACACGCGATGAAAATATTCATAGGCAGAAATTAATCTGCGGGAGATTTGATTCTGAGCGAACAGATTGATAAAGACTTCATTATGATGGATAAGCAATTATTTTAGATTAAGTCCATTGAAACGGCAACTCGACAGGGAGACCTCCTTCCTTCATGGCGCGGGGGCTGGAACAGATGTTGATCGTCGAAGATCGTCATTTAAATTAGAGTGTCCGAGTTAAAAGCAACCCGCTTAGTCTGTTTCACTTGTAGAATTCAGAGGAGGGAGAGAGGGGGAGGCTGCGGAGCTGGTTCAAGACGAAACATGAAGAAAACAGCTGATCGCCCAGTCAGTGGATTCGGAGGGGGGACTGCAAGGGTGTTGCTAAGACGAAAAGGAGGTCGGGTCAGACTACCAACAGCGACGAAAACCCGCGCGACATGCCGGGAAATTCGGATGAGCACGGCGCGATGGATACTTAAATGACGGCTGGATATTTGTGTTTTGTGATTTCTGTCGCGTGGCTCCTTTAGGTGGCTATTAACTTATTGTGATGGTTTCGCACTTTGTTGAAGAAGTTGTTTGCGGCATTCTTGATGTAATTTTCAATCGTCGGAAATTTCAGGTCTTCTCTGATGCTGCTATTGGGGATATACCATGGAGCGTTTTCGATGGTGGGTAGATGCCGAATTCCCGGCCAATGACGGCTCTCGGTCTCTTCTGTGAGCTGCGAATCGTTGGATCGTATGCAGGGAGCATTTTCAATGCCCGATTATCAATCTGTTCAATTTTGAGAAATAAATTTTGACTAAGTTTTTTAATAACATATAATCCACAGGTTTAATGTTGAGGTCCGAATGAATCACATCTGTACGGACGTACCAGGCTGCATTTAGGGCCATTCGTAAGGTTTTACTTTGAAAAGATTGAAGTTTTTTCACATGAGTTTTTGCAGCAGTGCCCCAGATCGTACATGCATACAAGAATATTGGTCTTATAATTGAAGTATAGAGAAGGATTTTGTTTTTAACTGACAGATGGCTCTTTCGAGCTAATAGGGGGTAAAGTTGGGCTCTGGCACCTTTTGCTTTATTGAGAGTATTTTCAATGTGAAGATGCCAGCGTAATTTAGAATCAAGTACAACTCCAAGGTACTTGTAAGAATTTGACCAGGGAACATAATCGTTGAAAAACTTTAAATTAACGGAAGGGTACGGGAGGGGGGTTCGCTTAAAAATCATGGCAGCACATTTAGCAACATTAATTTTAATTTTCCAAGTAATGAGCCAGTGCTCAAGGCTGGAGAGATATCTCTGAATAATGTGAACCAAGTTCTCGAGGTGTTTGTTCTGGGCTAGGATGGCCGTATCATCTGCATACAGTGCAAGAGTGATACTAGGTGATTTTGGTATGTCATTTATGAATATGTTGAACAAAGTTGGTCCCAAAAGCGACCCTTGAGGGACGCCGCTAAGTATTGGACGGGGGGCCGAAATGACAGAATTAACTCGCACAACAAAAGATCTATTAGTGAGATACGAGTTAATTATATGAATTAGATGGGCCGAAAGATCAAGTCGCATGAGCTTGATAATAATTCCTATATGCCAAGTCCTATCGAATGCTTTGGCTATATCAAGAAATAAAGCGCCAGTAAGCATTTTGTTACGAAACCCTTCGTGAATGAACTCCACTGTCCTCAGCAGCTGGTGCGTAGTGCAGTGTTTTACTCGAAATCCAAATTGTTCATCAATTAGAACGTTGTGATTTCGGAGAAAATCATTCAGGCGTTTAAGTAACACAAATTCGTATATCTTTGATAACGAAGATAGGAGGCTGATAGGTCTATAATTTTGAGGGTTCGAAAGGCTCTGGCCTGGTTTTGGAAGAGGCACAATAAGTGCTCATTTCCAGCTTTGAGGAAAATAGCAATGCTGTATCATATAATTTATAAGCATTACTAAGAAAAATAGATAACTGGTGGGCAAGTATTTAATCATGCGATTAGAAATAGAGTCCAAACCTGGTGCTTTTTTGGGTTTGAGCTTGGAGATATATTCATGTACGTCGTCAAGCCAACTTTAAAAATTTATGCTGCGGAGGGTGACGAAAAACTGGTGGAGAATTTCGGAATAATTTTGGTTAGGTATTAGATTAGATTTGGATTTAAGTCCATTATGTCTTTTAAGTGAAGCTCCTTTCGAAACATTCATTTCGGCTAAACTGAAAATGCATATCTTGACTTACAGAATAAATTTTTCCACTTTTGCGATCACCAAACAGTGCAGGCTGCCTTCTCTTTGAATAAATAACTCTTACGTCTGAAAATTTAAAATCAGAAGATAAAAGAACATGGTATCCTAGGAAATGTGTTTAAAAGGTAAAACATTATTAGTACTATTAAATTTTAGAGAGAAGTAAAATGGAAATGGAAATGGAAATGCTAGAATATACTGAAATGCTTAAAAAATATTTGAATGTAAACACTATGAAAATCCAAATTAATTATTCATATTTTAATGTTTCAAATCGAGTCGTCAAGCGGTAATGACTTAAACATTAAATTTCAAACAGATAAGCCGTACTTCCTAACGTTCCACTTGACATTATGAGCACCAACAAGTTAAATAAAAATTAAATTAAAATTTAAAAAGTCTGAAATCTTCCAGATTTTATATCATGCTAAATGTGAGTTTCTTCATTTACACACACTTACAAGTTTCGAGAGCATTTTGGCTAACGTCCCTTTCAGGAAGAAGTATTTGCGAACAGCATATCTTTATAAATTCCGGTAGACAGTCTCTCGCCCTGGAGGTAAGAATATTTTTTTTCGTACAGTGTTGCCATTTCACACTTTGAAATCTTGAGAGTATTAATCAAAAATTCGCTACAGTTTCACAAAATATGAAAGAGGCAATAAAACAAACTCCAAATTCGAGCTTCCACGTGCTCACATTCGAGTGGAGGACAACGTTATTCAAAATTTGATGTCTCTGGGTGCCGCTGTTCTTTCACAGTGCGGGAAACATACATATATTCATGCAGGCACTTCATTATTTACTTTCTTTAAATGTAATACGGGGCAATAATATTTGGTGTCAAAAATTTGAAAAGTGAAATTGACATGTTTATAGTGAGTCGTCGCTACATGCCATTTCGAGATTCACAGGTTTCTGTTCTAACGCCTCTTTTTGATAAACATATAGAAATAACAATAATAATATAAATAACATGAAAAACTGAAAATATAATGCATGTATTATAGATACAAATATGTATATTCTTGCTTGCGTACCAGTTCGTAATAGATTGAATGCGCACAGCTCCGAGGCTAAGTCGACAACGTTTATGTTATCGAAAGAAAAACAAAATTCTGGAACTTTCCAGAATTTTTCAGCAACCCCATTTTTTATGCTTTGCGTTGTTGCATCTTTCTGTGAATTGTTTTCGTTCTTCTTGTTGGGATGTAGTGATTCTTTTTAGTTCCTGATTGGCAGGGACTGCTGGGAATCTGATATTCTCTGCGGTGAGTTAGAATCGGAATTACATTTCTGGGATTGTCTGTTAGTGCCTCAAATGATATAGTGGTCTCTTCTTTCTGTGTTAGCTCTAGTGTTAATTAATCTGATAAATTTTGAACAATAAAAAATAAACTTGATAAATTTTCTTATCATACTGATGTTATTCTGGATGTTATGCAATAATTGGGGCATCGAACATTGAGAACAGACAGTTGCTGTAAATGATGTTGAATATTTTTGATGTAATTAAATAAGATCTTGTCGTCAGGTATCTGTTGCCTTTTAAGGCGGATAGATTTATTCTATTTCAGTGACCAGCTGTTATTGAACTGCTTTGTGTTGTTGTGATTAGTATATAGATTGGATACTTAGTAAATTTTGATCAACATATACGAGGCTATGTCCTCACTGTATCTTGTACCTTATTTCGATCCACTAGAGGCAGTGAGCTGATGACACTGGGAACATTTTTTGGCGTGCAGTTGACATTAAGCTGTAATCTTTGTTTAGAATACCGAATTCTGTTACAGGTCCTGACAATAGCTAGCCCACTACATAATTATTCGAACAAAAATGTGAGAATAAAGTTTTAGTAGAATGCACTAATGTACAGCTACTTAAAAAACTGGTAAAATACCGATAAAATGTATAATTGGCATTCACAGATACAACCAAAATAAATGGGACATGTATAAGATGTGTTTCAATGAAACAAACAATACAGCAAAGCTACCAGTGTATTTCTGGAGATTGGAATTGCTCAGATTGTTAAATTAGATTGCTTAAAAGTTAATTGTTTAAGTAAATCTTGCAGTTGGTCTGACGGATGCATAGAATTATGTTATACATACTGATATGAAAGTATATTAACGTGAGTTCACCATACGTTATGCCGGGAATATTTGAATTGTGTGATTTAAGTAATAAATATTTAGTATTTTGTTGAAATTGAAATTGTAAAGAGCGTAGTGGAATATATATATATATCAGTAACTATTAAAATCTTTAGATATTTATTTTTTAACGGTTCGATTTTCTAACAAAGACAGGAAGCTTTTACTTTCAACATTCTGAACAGAAAGAAAATTTCCTTCCCCATAGCTTTTACGATAACAGAAGAACAAAAGGCAACATAGTAGTGTTGTTTCTCAAGTCTTTTGTTGGGGAAGATCGGTTACTGAATGGTAAAAGGAAGTCTTAATTGGCTTCTTCCTGCACTTTTT
>KK118864.1:26392-62510 GCA_000611955.2 Stegodyphus mimosarum
GTCTGTAAAGTTCTTCTTAATAGGCGGTTTGATTCTTATGTCTTGTTTTCTGCTTGTTAGCTAGGAGTCGTATTTCGGTTTCTCATGTTTCTTGGTGACTCACTGTTTCCAGATGGTCACCATTTCTTTTCACAAGGTCTCTGCTTCGAGCAGCAGTTCCTCTTTTCAAGTCGGGCGCTAAAGCAATTGGTAAACAAATGCTACAAACAGGACTAAACATTTTAAATGACGTATCTCAAGGAAATAAATTGAATGCTTACAGACCTTCTTCCGCAAGTTCTTTCAGGCGGGCCCATCAAAAGCAGGAGGCCGGTCAGAGGGCTGTCCTTCTGGAATTTGATAGCCTTTGGTTTCGATACAAAACCTTCACAGAGTCATAGTATACAACATTTGTACCTAAAGCTGTACACCTGATTTGATGACATTTTGTAGCTGACTTTTTGCAACAGAGTTGGAAGAAGGTGATAGCTCTAACCTGTTAGCGTGATAGTTCCATTTCAGACATGTTGTATTTAATGATAACTATATATTTTTACAAATTTCACAACACAGAACACCTTTCTTTCAAATGCCGAAAATCGTTTTACGTTATCGAAATCGTTATGATTAAAGACGCTAACGCGAGCTTTTTGCTCGGACGTTATTTAAAGTGGCAGGTAACTTTCGTTAAAACCCGATATTTTGCATTCAATGATTCTACGAAGATTTGGATACCTGACTTCGGGGAATTTAGCTACCAAGGACGAAATGTAGAGAAAGCAGCTTCAGTTTCAGTTTATAAAATTCAACTTCCCATCGAACAGTACATAAGAATTTCGTATTGGTAAAACAAATCAACACTAGCTTTTAAAGTACACTCATGTCCATAAATTAAGGATAATTCGAGTCACGTGGAAATCGAACTCTAAAATAAATATATCACCTGTAAAATCACTACACACATCTTCAAGAATCATATGCAAATTTCAGGAAGTAACCAGATGACACCGATGGTACGTCACAATGACGAGAGTGTAAGAGAGTGATATATAAGGAATACAGGCAAAGAAGTAAAATTGTTGCGTTCTATTCTTTGTTATGCATGCCCGGTATGGGCGTATTCTAATAAGTCCATTCGATCAAAACTCCAGACAGCTCAGAACTGTGTTCTGAGACAGATTGTATGTGCCCCATGGTACATATGGAATGCTAAAATTCATGAAGAATTAAAAATTGAACTGGTCAGGTCGTTCTGTGTTCGCCTGGCCAGACGTTTTTTCGATGGATTATATAATTTAAATAATCCCTCCATCACCTTGTATAGTTATGATATATATGACGATAATAATTTCCATCGCCCCATGGCGATACTCAACGATTGTATGCCATAATCCGATCTCCTCTGTATTTAATGTGCCTCTTTGTATCTGCTGCTCTCTCTCTCCTGTGTTTCTATAGATGAACTATTGTATTCAATTGTCTTTTGTAACCTTTATACCTCTATTTTGTCACACCAAAAGTGCGCACTTTTCCTTGCTTAATTCTGTATTTTATTTCAGAACCACCAGCTCGTTCGGCTTTCTACACATTTGATTATAATTACCACTGCTGAGGTATAGACTTTAATTTGTAAATACTGCATATATCTTCTTTTATTTTTTACTCTAGTGAGCATCTGCTCCATTTAAGATTATCATAAAAAAACTATTACTAATTTAATGTAAGCTTTTTTTGTATACATATTGTTAGAAACCTACTAATGATATTCGATGAGGGGTAGGGCCTTCGGCCCAGGCACCCTGGTGCCAGCACCATGCGACTCTCGGCGAAGTAAAATTGTTCGCAGGCGCTTTATAAGCATTTCAGTGCAATAACCGAATAGTTACGACACAAAGGACGCATGTGGATGATTTTTTACGTGGTAGCATTATCGGCCGTTTGGATTGTGGGCGTACCCAACTGAAAGTATCAGACGAACTTAGAATTTCCCAGAATGTCATCTCCAGGCTTTGGCAACGATTCCAAGATGATGGTAATGTGAGTAGACGTTACAGCACAGGTCACCCCAGAGTTACAACGCCGAATGAGGACAGGTATTTGGCAGTTACTGCCAAAAGAAACAGGCGGAGCACAGCCTCCGACCTGTCTCGTCAGCTCTCTTCAGCCACTGGTACGGCAATTTCAAGGCAGACCGTGTACAGACGCTTAGGGCAGATTGGTCTATATACTTGTAGACCTGTCAGATACGTTCCACTTACTGCAACTCACTGTCGTCTGCGGTTAGCTTGGAGTAGAGAGCATGCATTGTGGACACCGCAGCAGTGGGCTTGAGTGATGTTTTCCGAAGAGTCCAGGTTTAGCTTCCAGTCTGATTCTCGCCGGACTTTCATATGGAGAGCTCCAGGTACCCGTTACCACCAAGAAAACATCATTGAACGACACCGTTACGGTGGTGCTCGTTTGGGGTGAAATTATTCTGTGTTCCAGAACTGACCAGCATGTTCAAATTGGAACCATGACGAGCCAAATCTATCGGGACGTCATTCTGGAACAACATGTACGTTTGTTTCGGGGCGCCATGGGCGCACAATTTGTCTTTATGGATGACAACGCCCGTCCTCACCGTGCAAACATCGTAAGCGACTGCCTTCAATCGGAGGATATCACCCGTATGGACTGGCCAGTATTCTCACCGGACTTGAATCCAGTATAGCACGTGTGGGACATGCTTGGCCGACGAGTTGCAGCCCGTCAACCTTCTCCTACATGTCTACCGGAACTTCAGAGGGCATTGCTTTTTGAGTGGTGTAATATCCCCCAAGATCAGATCGATAATTTGATACTCAGCATGCCTAGGCATTGTGCGGACTGTATTGCATGGTCTGGGAGACATACAATGTATTAACAATCATATCAACCATGTAATATTGGATTTTTGTAATTAGGTGTTTTTTGTAATTTGCTCCAGGGAGAAAACGTCGCAATTTTTTTTAATAATATCAAACATATAGCATCTTTTTTTGCTCTTTACCTTTTGTTTAATAAATAAGCTTTACAAATGAGTCAAATTTGTTTTGCTTCTAAGTCTTCCTTTGCCTGATTTTGCATTATCCTTAATTTATGGACATGAGTGCATTTCACTTGTCGAAAGAAACAGACTCTGAGAAAGGTTTTCTTTCATCATCACTAAGTGAATCGTCTTCCTCTCTGATCTGATTAGAATTTCTACTCTCAATTTTCCACACTCTCGGCAAAATGGAAAACTGAATACTTTTTAACAAGGTTAGAGAAGGAAATTTTCCTTCCATTAAGGATTTCATTTAGCTGAGCAAGACACAACGACACAGGAGGGCTGCTTGAAGCCGTAGACTAAGGCATTTCATAGACACAATTTTTCATTCAGCATACCACGGAATTCCTAAAGATTTCCTTTTCCAAGATCTTTATTCAGCATATTTATCCCGTGTATTACAAGTTTTTTCGTTCTAATTCTAAAAGCATGAATTCTAACACAAATAGGTTGATATCCTTTATAGTTTAGATGTTTTCATTTACGAAAAAAATTCTATATTCAAATCGTAAAATGCTTGCACAAAACCATTTAAATTTGAATTAGGCTTATTTCCACATTCTTTGTCCTTTTTCTACACTGTAGGCGAAATGGAAAACTGAATACTTTTTAACAAGGTTAAAAAAAATATGTTCCGCCCATTAGGGATTTCATTTAGTTTAGCAAGACTTTACGACACTGAAGGGCTGCTTCTATAAAATTATGCGGGTACACTTTTAGCTTTTAGAAATAATTTATTTACAATCTTAGAATGTATAATCACAGAGCACTGCAATACCAGCATAGTTCTATTTTTTTTATCTCTGTGTGTTGCCAATTACAAGTTACTAAATATTACATGTTACCATTTACAAATTATTAAATATTACATCTGCCTTTTTTTTAAATAGTTCAAAAGTTTTAACAGTCTTAAATCAGTCCAAATACCTGGCCGGCTTTCTAAACACTCTCCCACAGTTCTTAGCTCACCGTTCCTTGTTTCTGAGTTAGCAGAGTTTGGTGGTTGATCTTTTAAACTTTGCCCTTGAGAATATCTGGAATCATATCCTTTTACATCTGTTTTCTGTGTATTAACTCCTTGTTCTGTTCCTCTGATATTCTCTTAACAGCTGAACTGTTTTCTCTAATATCTTTTCTATTTCTTCTCAATACTAATCCACCTGTTCTAAGTATATATGATCTAGACGTCTTATGCACTTTTTCTACAATTGCTGGTTTCCAGCGATTATCTTGATATAGTCGAACACAATCTCCTTTATTTAGCGATGGTAATGTTTTTGTATGACGATCATAATATGACTTCTGTTTAGTTCTTTCTTGGTTGATTTTTTCTTTTACATTTTTCACAACTTGAGGTTTAAGTAATTCTTCAGATGTAGGAAGAACCGTTCTTGTTCTTCTACTCATAAGTCGTTGAGCTGTTGATCCTAGCATCTCATGGAGTGTTCCTATGAGCTAACAATGCTAAATAAGGATCTGCATGATATGCTTGAGTTTTCTTTAACAATTTCTTCGCCGTTTGTACTGAACGCTCTGCTAATCCGTTAGACTGTAGATGGTATGGACTGCTTGTTATATGTTTAAATTGGTACTTCTTTGCAAATTCTTTACTTGCAAACTGAGGTCCATTATCAGATATCACTATCAATGGTATACCGTATCTTGCAAAATGAGATTTCATGTAACTGATCACTGTCTGACTTCGAGTATCCGGTAGTTTGGAGATTTCAAAAAAGTTGAAATAGTAATCTACAATTAATAAATATACATCTTTGTTAATCTCAAATAAATCTGTCGCAACTTTATACCAAGGTAAATTAGGAATTTCATGTGGTATCATAAGCTCTCTTATGTTTTTGCTCTGGTATTCATTACATATAAAACATTTTGAAATTGTATCTTCTATCTGCTTGTTCATAAGTGGCCAAAACAAAACATCTCTAGCTCTTTTCTTACATTTTTCTATACCAAAATGACCCTCATGAATTAAATTTAACATTTCCTTTTGCATAGATAAAGGAATAATTACCCTTCCTCCTTTGAAAAATAAGTCATTTTCCATTGTCAACTCATCTCTGTAGTCCCAAAATACTTTGACTTGAGGTTCTACCTGATGTTTCCTTTCTGGCCAGCCTCTCAGAATATATTTCTTTAAGCACTGTAGTGTAGCATCACATTCACTTTCTTTCTTCAATTCATAAATTTTTTCATCAGATGCTGGAATCAGTGTACAAATTTCTGTATCTTCATCATTATCTTCTGCTGTTGTATTCAAATATGCTCTACTCAAAGTGTCTGCTATTAATAAGTCTTTCCCCTTTTTGTACCGTACATCTAGATCATATTTTTGTAAATTTAACAGCATTCTTTGCAATCGCTGTGGTGCTTTAAAAAGAGGTTTCTTAGTTATGCTTTCTAATGGTCGATGATCAGTTTCAACTGTAATACGTTTGCCATATATATATTGATGAAATTTAGAACATCCAAAAGTAATAGCTAAAAGCTCTTTTTCTATTTGAGCATAATTTTTCTGACTTTTTGTTAGAGCTCTGGAAGCATAAGCGATTGGTTGGTTTTCTTGTAGAAAAACAGCACTTAATCATTCAGAACTTGCATCTACTGAAAGAGTTACATCCTTATTAACATCATGGAATTTTAATACGGGTGCTTTTGCAATCAATTTTTTAAGTGTTTCAAAAGCTTTTTGATGCTTTTCAGTCCAGTGCCAGAGAACATTTTTCTCAAGTAACTGTCTTAATGGTGCAGTAATAGTAGTTAAGTTAGGAATAAATTTGGCTAAATAATTAATCATTCCCAAAAATCTTTGTAGCGAAGGCACATCTGTAGGTTCTGGCATTTTAACAATTGCTTCCACTTTAGAAAAATCAGGTTTTAGTCCATTTTCACTTAACTCGTGCCCTATATAATTCACACGATTAACTTTTATTTTACATTTAGCCTTATTGAACTTCAAATTATTTTTTCGTGCTCTCTGGAGTACTTTTTTAAGTCGTAACTCATGTTCCTTTTCATTAGATCCCCATATTAAGATATCATCTATAATACATTCAACGCCTTCTAGACCTTCTATTATTTGGCTTAATTTTCTTTGGCAAATTTCTGGAGCTGAACATATGCCAAAAGGTAATCTTTTGAATTTGTATCTGCCAAAAGGTGTATTGAATGTACACAAATTACTACTTTCTTCGTCAAGCTGGATTTGCCAAAAAGCACTATTAGCATCTAAAACAGAAAATAGTTTTGCGTTAGGCATTCCAGTGACAACTTCGTCAGTGGTTAACATCGGATAATGTTCTCGTTTTATAGCTTTATTTAAATCTCTAGGATCTAAACATATTCTTATTTTGTTCGGTTTGACAACTATGACCATTGACATTAGTTAACATTCAGTTGGTTCTAACATTTAAATTTTCCATTCTTTGTAATTCTTTCTTAACTTTATCACGTATAGCTATGGGTATTTTCCTTGGAGGATGAATGACTGGTGTTCCATCTTGTTTTAACTGGATTTTATATTCTCCATTCAAACAATCTAAGCCTTCAAATACATCTTTGTATTCCTCCAGTAAGTCTTCTGTGTAAACAGACATTACTTTCTGAATCAAACATAATTGCAAACATGATTTTAATCCTAATATAGAAGGTACTTCTTTGTCAATAACTTGGAATTCCTCAACAAAATTATTTTTTCCATATTGGCAGTTAAGTGCTACTTTTCCTAAAGTATCCATTTTATTCCCAGAGCATGTAACTAATCTTTTAATTTCAGACTTCTGTATCGGAACATTTAGCAATTTCACTTTGCTTTTAGAAATAACATTGCACATTGCTCCAGTATCTAACTGCAAATTTAGTTTACTTTTATTTACATTAACGTCAACAGTCCATTTCTCTTCCTTGTTATCTGAATTAAGGTTTAATGTGCCAACATAAAATACTAACTCTTCCTCAGAGTCGTGATTTATTAATTTAATTTGTCTATCTTTTTGTTTACCTTGACTGCTTCATTTTTTATTATATAGCTTTTACACTGATTCGCGAAATGATTTGACTTTTTACATTTATGACAGATTTTTCCATATGCTGGACACATTCGATAGTCATGAGATGTTCCACATTTAGAACAAACTTTTGTCTTTTGTTTATCGGTATTTACCTCTTTGTAGGTATTCTTATTATGTTTACTTAGTTTCTTTTTCAGTAAGTTTACAGCAGTTTCCTCATCTTTTATAATTTTCATTTGATGTGAACTTATTTCAGCAGATCTGCATATATCAAGAGCTTTTCTAATGTTAATTCTGTTTCATGTAACAATCTTGCTCTCACTACATCATCTTTAATACCACAAACAATTTTATCCTTTATTAAACTATCCGTTAATTGCGCAAACTCGCATGTTCTAGCTTTATTTCGAAGGTCAGTTACATATTCATCTATGGTTTCTGACGCGGTTTGATTTCTAGTAAAGAATAAATGTCTTTCATATGTAATATTTTTCTTAGGAATACGATAATCCGTAAATTTTGTTTTAATTTCACTTAATTTAATTTCTTTACCCTCTTCTATAGGAAATGTATTATATATTTCAAGACCACGAATTCCTATTACATGAAGAAAAGTATTAACTCTTACCTTCTCTTCTTTACTATGTAATCCACTAGCTACTTCATATATTTCAAATGATTGCAGCCATCTTTGCCAATTCGAAGCTAGATTTCCATCAAATTTCATCGGCTCTGGGGTTTTAAACTTTCCATTTTGAAAGTAAAACACTCCTGACACCATATGAAGTTATGAGGGTACACTTTTAGCTTTTAGAAATAATTTATTTACAATCTTAGAATGTATAATCACAGAGCACTGCAGTACCAGCATAGTTCTATTTTTTTTTATCTCTGTCACCAAAGTGTTGCCAATTACAAGTTACTAAATATTACATGTTACCATTTACAAATTATTAAATATTACAGCTTCAAGCTGTACAGTGAAGCGCCTCGTGGAAACAACGTTCTATTCAGCAATTCTTAGAGAATTCCGCTTCTTAAAGTTCTATAATCCAGTATATTATACCAATGTATCAAATTCCAAGTTCCACTTTATGCTGCTATTAGCACACAATAATTGCGTGCTGTGTTCCGGCTATCTTGATATGGGTGCTTCTAAGAGCGCTGAAAGTAGCGAAATGTATGAGCTGGCCGTGCAGGAAACTGAGATGGAGAAAAGGGGGCCCGTATCAAATTCCGAGTTCCAAGTTCCACTTATGCCGAGATTATCAAGCATTCTGCTTGATGTGTTCCGGCTGTCATCAGATGTTTGCACTGTGGGAGCTGAAGAGAGAATTAGTCTGAAGCGTACGTGGGCTGCAAGCTGACTTGTCATTGGTTGCGAGTCTTCTAAGGAACACTTCGCCAAAGTTGCAATTAAATAAAATACAAAACATATATGAAAGTAGAAATAGTAAAATAAATGCATAAATCAGTTCTCTATATTATTTACATATGTACATTAGTCCAAGTCCATCAGGAGATAAACACAAGACATGGAAAGATGAGCCTGTAAGTCACGTGGGTAGTCACCCACCCAAGTTCAGGCTCAGACGCTTGTTGCTTGAGTTTGGATCTCTGAAATACTATCGTGATCAGTATTTAATAATCTCTAACTAAGTGGGAAAGTCTTGATTTTCCTTAATCAGGTAAGCAGCGTAAGACCTGAGAAACCTATCTTCAGCAAGTATCTCGTAGTGAAAAAAGTTAAAGTTCATAAGATGGTCACAATTTAACGCACCTTTGAAGAACCTTGCATTAATCTTGCGAATAACTTGATTTAGTGGTTTAATTTTCATAGCTTTATGCAATACTTCGTTTCTGACATAATAGTCGGCATTTGTGCTAATCCTAAGAAACTTGTTCTGCACTTTTTGAAGTTTCTCTATATCTTTTTCAGTGGCGGTAGCCCAGGCTGGCGCCGCATATGTCATAATTGGTCTGATATTACTAAGTTAAATTAGTCTTTTCTTATACAGATCCAATTTTGAAAATTTTCTGATAATTGGGTAAAGACATTTCATGACTCTTAGTGCATGGCTACGAGTATTCTCAATATGTGCAGTCCAGGTAACTCTATTATTGATAGTTATGCCGAGATATTTAACTTTGTTGACAACTGGCACTGGCTCATTAAACAGTAATAGCTCCATTTTAAGGCGGGCATTCTTCTTTCTTTTTCTGGCAATAAGGAGTTGTTTGTCCTCCTTATGTCGTTTTATAAGTCTCTGTATTTCTTTACTGAGCTTATTAATTTCTCTCTTGATTGGTGGAGACCAGGTCACGTGATATCGTGGTCTTAACCTATTTCGCTGCTGCATTAGCGAACGAATATTTGAGGGTACTTTATAAAGTTTTTCTCCATCAGTAATTATTTCACTTGCCTCTACAGTGGCAATTTCAATTTTACTGGTTAATGAAGTGATTTCATTTTCAATATCATTGAGAGTTCTTAGGCTTTTTTGAGGGAAAGTCCAGTCTTTCAACAAATTTTTAAAAAGCCTCCAGTCTGTGTAAGTTCTGGTCCTATTAGTGGAGGGTTTAGGAATTCCTAACGTAGCAATTACAGGTAGATGGTCAGAATCAAGTTCGTCGATTAATCTAATGCCACTAAAACTGTTGTAGTCGCTAGAGCGATATCTAGAATGTCCGATTTTTCTCGCCGGCCCAGTCGATATGTATATTCACTTGGGGAGTGCAACACTACAGGGTGATTTGTGACATACTCATGTAAAGTTTTTCTGTTTGTATTGCCTTTTCTAGAATTCCATGTTGTATGTTTGGAATTAAAGTCCCCAGCAGCAATCGTTGGGAAGTCCTCAGGCAATAGAGTCCAAGAAAGTTTCAGAGAGTCGATTTCGTGGTGTGTTATACACTGCACAGAAATTTATGTCACCATACACTGGTAAAGTAATTTGAACAGTTACACTTTCACAATTAAAATCCGTGCATGAATTAATGAGACATGGCGGGTATTGTCTTTTCACATAAATCATAACACCCCCTTCCTCTATGGGTGGGTACGGTCACATTTGTGCGAAACATAGTTCGGAATTTTTAGACGATGGCATGATTTCGCATGAGTCTCAGTTATCATGCCAGTGTCAAAATCATGATCAATACAAAATTGTTGGAATTCACCAGTTCAATTATGGAGGCCATTGGCGTTCCAGAAAACGAAACGGATAGTTGTCAGTCATCTGGTGTAATTATGCATGAATTTGGGAGTCCGGATTTCGTTCCTGATGTGTAGTTGAGTTTTCATCAATTAATATCTTGCAGAGAAAAGGAATTCCAGATTCCTTAATGAAGGAGACCAACATACTTAGCTGTTGGAACATTTGCTTGGCCTCTGTCATCATTCTCATAGATTCCGGAGCGAGTCCTGTAGTTAATGCCTGAGCTTATGTTTTATTCGTCACTATACGTTCATTGAACGGTTTGGCTTTGGGAGTCATTTTTTGTTGTGGAAATTTCTCACAACGTCTATAGTTAGCTGTGTGACCAACTTGTAAACAGTTGGCACATTTCGGTGGCTCAGATTTTTCTCTTAAGCATTTGAAAGTTTCGTGCTCCTCAGGGCAGCGAACACAACGCGGTTCATGATTGCAATTAGTTTGCGAGTGGTGGAACCCTTGGCAGCATTAGCATTGCGAGGGTCCCGCTTTGCCATTGTAATCCTCAACTTTGATTTTCATTCCCATAAGGAAAGATTCATGATGGATTCTCTTATTTTTGTCACTTCTCACAAGAATAATGAGAAGGAGAGGGAGGTTACATCATCATTTCTTCGTCTTTTCGATTGGTTAACACGGATGACATCATAATTTTTGGAAACTAATTCTTCAGCAATTTCATTAATGTCCATGTAAGCCGGTAAATGCCGTATCAAATCAATCAATCAATCATCACTGTTATAGCCGATATATCACAAATGACTATGACGTTTTCGGCTCATGAAATACTGCCCGCAGGCCACAAGACGATAAAAGCTCTGGATACGTGATAAGGAACAGGAGGGCCGCAATGACACCGCAATTAAAAGTAGGAACACCAGAGAAGTTAGAGGCAGTCAGCGCAAGCAAGAAGTGTAAATGTCTGTGATGTAAATTGTGAAATAACATAGTAAATGCCGAGCAATGCAAAAACCAAAACATAAAATTACAATGACAATATAGTGGTTACAAATCAGATAATTTCAATTACAGTATACTGATTAAAATAGATACAAAATACACATATTACCGTATATACCCGCGTATAAGTCGACCCCCCCACTTCGACATAAAAAATTCGTAGAAAATAAGAAACCCGCGTATAAGTTGACTCCCCACTTCCGAAATCGATCGAGAAACTTCGAAAAATTTTTTTAAGTACTACATTTATTCAAAATCATCTGAGGGGGAAAAAAAGTAAATATACAATAAAAAATATCTTGATAAATAAACAAAATCAAAATCCTTCAACGTCCGATTCATGGTCAGATTCGCCAAACATTTCATAGAACTCTTCTGTCGTCATTGGTTCGTCATCATACATATTTTCAGTCTCGAACTCTGTATTGTTACAATCACTACTAGAGCCTTCGTCGTCATTTTCACTTTCAAAAACAGCATCATCTTCCGTGCCGTCTAGTTCGTTGCTAATACAACATTTTTTAAATGATTTTATAATCATTTTAGAGGGTATTTCGTTCCAAGCATCTTTAACCCACTGAGCAATTAATGTAATATCGGGCTTTTTAATGTTGCCTTCCTTTGTAAATTTTGGTCGACCGGAACTAATCCACTCTGCCCAATATTTTCTAACATTTACTTTGAAGAGCTTATTGAAGCAGACATCTAGGGGTTGAATGACGGATGTCAATCCTCCCGGAATTACGGCCACAGTCGTTACTTCAAGTAAGTGACTTATTTGATAAGTCGTCCCAATTTGAGTGCGGGAAGAAAACAATTGCGTTATATAAAGAAATTTTTGAACTTCCGATTCTTTTAATTTTTTATTGTCCCGCATATAAGTCGACCCCCCCCCACTTTGAAGTCTTTCTTTTGTCCAAAATATCTCGACTTATACACGGGTATATACGGTAATCATAAATACAAAATACGATAAATAAACATACGAAAGTACATACAGTAAATATAAATGCAAAAGCAATACTAAGATATGTACAATAGAATAAATATGCTACGCTACGTCGGAAAATTTGAATCCCGCGTTAGGAATGCTGCATACGGACGAAGATTTTTGTCCTCATCGAGAATAACATAGTCAAATGTATTAAATAACTGCATCTGTTGACAGTTTACCGCCTTTACGAAGAAATTTTTGTTTAACTTGTGCACAAATTTCTCTACAGTATCCAGCTGCAAATCATTATGCAGAGTAAAGTTTGAGACATAGTAATGCGCTCCGGTCATAATTAGTAGACACTTATTCTGATTTACTTGGAGTTTCTTAATATCATTAAGACAGTACGCAGCCCAAGCTGGTGAAGCGTAAGTCATGATAGGTCTGACAATTGTAGTATAGACATGCCTTTTCTTGTAAAGATCTAAGCTCGAGCAACGCCCGAGTACTGGGATGAGGCTATTAATAACTCCAAATGTTTTTTGAGTAATTTTCTTAACGTGGTCGTTCCATTTAAAGGTCGTATTCAAGATAATACTTAAATAGGTGGTTTTAGTCACAATTGGTATTTCTTCATTAAAGTACATCTCAATCCTTTTTTTGCAAATTTCCTGCGAATAATTAATAATTGTGATTTCTGCGTATTTATCGAAATCCTCCATTGTCTGCACCATTCTTCTATATACGGTATGTTTTCCTGTCGCTTGCGTACCGCAAGTTCAGCACGCCGTAACCGTATTGCTACCGCAGTATCATCAGCATAACAGCCGATGAGATAGTTTCTGTTGAAATCCGCAGCATAAAATAAATAAATTACGGGCCCCAATATTGAGCCCTGCGGGACGGAGGCACATATAATTCGGTGACTAGACGTGTCTTGTCCAACAGAGACAAAGAATCTCCTATCCCTAATAAATGAGTACAATAGCTTGATGATATCGACTTCAAAATCCAGTGCTATGAGCTTGTAAATGAGCCCTCATGCCAGACGCGGTCGAAAGCTTTCGCCACGTCCAGCATGAAGAGGGCTACGCATCCTTTATTATGTAAGGCATTGCCTACAAATTCGGCAAGTCGAACAAGTTGCTTGACGGTTGAAAGTCCTTTTTGGAATCCGAATTGTGCTTTTGGCAGCTTCTCATAATATTTTCGCAGTCTGTTTAATATGGCGCGTTCGTAAATTTTACCAAGTCCTGGTAATAGGCTGATTGGCCTATATCCATCTGGCCTTGTGTGATCCTTGCCTGGCTTGGGTAATAAAATTACTTTCGCACACTTCCAACAGGTCGGGAAATAATTCTGAGTGAGACTTGCATTAATGGTGTTAAAGATTCTGGAAATAATGCTATTCGGAAGGTTCTAGATGATTAAATTCGTTAATGTGTCATACCCTGGGGCTTTCCTGTTTTTCAATTTTTTAACAATATCAATTATTTCTTGCGGTGATGCAAAATTCGGGCAGTTTCCGACCGACGGCGCATCAATCCAATCTTAGACATAATGATTTATGTATTCAATAAATTTGTCGTTACCTGGGTTAGGAGAGAACTTATCAGGACTTAGCATTCTGTGTGTATTCTTTGAGAACATGGTAAATTCTGTAAAGGGTTCTTATCCTTACGTTCTAAGTCCTGAACTGGAACAGGGAGCGGAAGGTACGCTATGTTCTGATGTAACTGCTGGGCTGGAGAATAACTGCACGTGAAGGGATTTGAAATCCTCTTTTATTAATTCACTATTAATAACAAACCTCCCAATTCGGGAGAGATACAGAAAGTAAAAGACCACACTTTGGTCTTAACGTAACAATCAAATAAATTTAAATAAATTAAAATATAACTTAAATTAAACTTTGCTTCGCAGAGTAATTCGCGGAAGTTGGCCTCTATCTAAAAGGGTGCGTAGCAAGATATACTAAATACTACCGCACTTTAATTTATTTTACAATGCAATCACGTAGTAAGCACTATGGCTTATAAATTTAAACTGCTAGCTGGTCAGGCGAACGTTGAGCAGCGTGACCGTGATCTGAGGCAAAGCTCTCACACACCGAGAGGTTTCTACCTCTGGCTTAAATAGTGCTTGGCTGAACTTCAAAAATTAGCATAAGCTAAAAACGCGCGCTTCTTCTGACAGGAAGTTGAAGCAGAGAGGAGATAGAAAAGATTTAAATTAAAATAAACTTGGTTAGTTTAACTAAAACCTTACAAACTTCCCGCCAGAATTGCGATAGTTAAACTACTTTGGTCCAAACGGACCATGTTGAAAACTAGCAATTCTAAATAGTCGAAAATTTCACTGTTCTAAACTTAGGCCAACTCTTACAAGGCAATATATGTTTGTGTAAAATACAGACGAAATTTTCTGGAACAACAATCTTCAACATTTTTTTTTTCAAGTCTTATTCTTCAAACAGTCTTACTCCTTCCAGCAAAATCTGGAAGGAAAACAACTTTAGTATGACATAATAACAGAATAATTCTAAGTGGTACAAATCCTTATTTTTTTTCTTGTGTAATTTTGCACACACACATTATCATTCAAGCACAATTAAATTCTTCCCCCGTATGCTCTCTCACCGGTGTTGGATGTAAAGCAAACCGCCATTGCGGGTTTTTATGTGTTCGGGGGTGTTCAACTCTTCCACCTACAATCGACTAACATTAGTTAGAACTTGACATACGAGACCTGAAAAAAACGCCCTATAACCAGCTAATCCTAAGGTTCTCACTAGCTTTATGTCTAACACTTTAAGTGTATTTGGTGGAGAGCCTAATTAACACTTGCATTCTAAAATAGTCAATCTTTAACTTTTCATGCATACAAATTCGCAGTTTGCACACAACATTCACATTAATATTGCACTTAACGTGCATTGCTAGCATAATATTATTTGTTACATTTCATAACACATTAACAATTTCATAGCAATCCTGAAATGCAAATAGAGGTTAAATTTCTAAGCTTACAGAAATATAGGTTAAATTTCTAAGCTTACAGCAAGTGCTTCCTATTCCTTTCTCAAGGTACTTTCTTGAAATATCAAATTACATTGAATTAATAGTCTACAGACTAAATCGTGTTTTTCAATTTTCCGAATTTTCATTCTAGACATTTTACAAGTCTTTAGACAAAGCGTCATACAAAATCATTTAGTTAACATATTCTTTTCAGCAATTCATTGCTTTTACAGAATTAATCTATTTACAAAACATTAAGTGATTTTAAATCTTTGAAAATTACAATTTCTTTTAACAAAACATTTTACTTTCCATATGAGGACTTATCGCTCACTTGGCGTAAAAGTCAACCTCGCTTGAGGTAAAATCAGCCCTGCAACTTGCAGTATACTCAAAAATTAACTAAACTTTTGAATACGAAATTGTACTTATCTTATTATGATCGTCCATCCTTTTCTTGGCCCAATCTTTAAAACTTGAGTAAGTTGTGGCCTGGTTCAGTTTCCTCGTTTTTCGTTGTTCTTTCGGAGCCTGCTCGTCTCTTTTTCTTTTGAAATTCCGTCGTTGTATCCTCGGCAATTTCCTTTGTAGAGGAGGTTGCTCCGCTGGACGTTTGGTGGACTGGGCCCTTCTCTCCTGGGCCCTTGCTCGTTGCTTGTCCTGGTTCCTGCTGTATTCGGGAAGTTGATTCTCAGGCTGCAATCGACGTTTCTTGCTTCTCAGGCACCTGTCCGATGATTCCACAGTTCTTTTGGATACATTGGGCTTCCCTTGCCCATTCTGCTTTCTTCTCTTGGTGCGCTCGTAATTCCGTTCGTAGATTTGTTCACCTGCATCGTGAGACTTTCTTTTGAAACCACCTTTTTGGTTCTTATTTCTTTGTTGGGGGGGAGCTTTCTTCTTCTGACATTTCGATGCCGTTGTAGCTGGTTCCTGCTGTTTTTGCTGACGTATATCTTCCTGGCTAGTCGATTGCCTCGGATCCTGAAACGAATCTTTAAATACAGCCATTTTGCTGCGATTATAGAACGGTTTTATTTGGTCCACATTCGCTTTGAGCGTTTGACCATCATTTCTTTTTAATATAACCACTGCCCCCGTAATTTGTTCAATTGTGAACGGGCCTTCAAAACGCGGAAAAAATTTCCCCACCTTTTCCTCTGGGGCATTTGACAAGTTGTGTTTAATCTTCAACACTTCATCTCCCACATTGTACTTGACCTCTCTTCTTTTTAGGTCATAGTACAATTTCTGTTTTCTTTGGGCCATTTCTATATTTTCCGTCGCTTCCCGTATTAACTTTTGTATATCACTCATTTTAAATTCTTCTGCCCTTTCCTGTACAAAGAACAGTTTATCTAGGGGGGTCAAGATCTTTCTTCCTAAGAAGAGTTCAGCGGGTGTTTTTTGTGTAGTATCGTGTTTGGCGGTCCTAAGTGCAAATGCAAATTCATTTATATGGCTATCCCAGGTAGAGTGATAGTTTTTCACATAACTACGAATTATTTTCACTACATTTCTATTCACCCGTTCCGCTATGTTTGACTGCGGACGATACGGGACCATCTTTAGATGACGTATGCCCAGTTTTGCACACATTTCCTCAAACATTTTACTAACAAACTGAGGACCATTGTCTGAAATAACTTTTAGGGGCGCCCCGTATTTTAAAATATACTTATTTAGAATTGAATCTACTACAATTTTTGCAGACGCGCGTTTTAACGGAATTAACTCTAACCATTTGCTAAAATGATCCACTATAACTAAAAGATATCGGCTTTTATTAACTTTACTTCGAGGGTAAGGTCCAAGTAAATCGATGCCTATTATTTGATTTGGGAATTCTGATTTAATACTATTTAGGAACCCGGCCGGGCGGAAATTAACATAATTATTTAATTGACATGTTGGGCACGACTGGACATACGCCCTAGTAAACTTTTGCAGTTCTGGAAAGAAAACTGCCTCGCGAACTCTCTGAACAGTTTTTCTTATACCTAAATGAGCCGAAATGGCACAATCATGCAACTCTTCTAATACATTCAACCTCATGCTAGCTGGGATAACCGGTCTATATTCATGATTCTCATTAGTAGCTTTCGTATAGAATAACAGTCCGTCAATTAATTCGTAATTTTCGGCCCTATTTCTTATCGGCACAATATCCGGATGATTGAAATTCTCAGGGTCGGCCAAATAATTGTATATATTTTTGAACTCCGGATCTTTTTTGAGTTCGGCTATTACTGTTTCACGAGAATCTAATACTTTGGATGTTAACATGGCTATCTTAATTACACTTCCATTTTCATCTAAGTTAATTCTGCTTAAAGCATCTGCCACAACATTTTCCTTTCCCGGCGTATGTTTAATTATTAGGTTATATTCCTGTAATTTGAGAGCCCACCTTATTAATCTGGGTGATAAATTTTTTCCAGAATAGAGTCTAGTGACCGCCGCGTGGTCGGTATATACAGTTACTGGAGAACTTCCAAAGAACACACGAAATTTCTGTACTGATGCTAACACTGCGAGAGTTTCTCTCTCTGTTGCGGAATAGTTTCTTTGGGTTTCATTTAATGTTCGGCTGAAAAAAGCCACGGGCTGACCATTTTGGGAAAGCACTGCACCAATCGCGAAATCTGAAGCGTCCGCTGAAATCTCTAATCCTTTATCCCCTTCTGGAAATTTTAAGACGGGAGCTTGAGTCAATGCGTCTTTCAATTTTTGAAACGCCAAGTTGGCTTCTGCTGACCACGAAAACCTAGCTTTTTTTCTTTTCAACTTTAGCAGTGGCTCAGCTATTTTTGCAAAGTCTTTAATGAAAGCCCGGTAATATGAACACATCCCGAGAAACGACGATAATTTCTTCGCTGTTTTAGGAACAGGATAATTTCTAATGGCTACTATTTTTGACTGATCCGTTTCGATTCCCTTTTGGGAAATTTTAAATCCTAAATAACGTAACTCTTTTGCGGCAAATTTACATTTAGACGCATTTATCTTTAAACCAGCTTCGTTTAACAATGAAAATACTTTTCTTAAATCTTGTAAGTGTTGTTCTAGAGTACTACTCGTAATTATAATATCGTCTAAATATATGAAAGTGCTTTTACCAAGGACTGGTCTTAAGACGATGTCCATACATCTTTGGAACGTTGCCGGCGCGCCGGATAATCCGAACGGCATTCTAAGAAATGCGTACGTACCAGATTTCGTTATGAACGCGGTTTTGTGTACGTCCTCGGGTTTTACCCCAATCTGAAAATAGCCACTCGTGAGATCTAATGTAGTCATGTATTTTGTAGACGAAATATTTCGAATAATTTCTTCAATTATCGGCAACGGATATACAGGATATTTTGTAACTGAATTTAACTTGCGATAATCTATAGCAAAACGCCACCGCTTCGGGTGCGTAATCGGGTAATCATTATTTTTCTTACACAGGACAACGGGGCTAGCATAACTGCTAGAAATTGGCGTGATGATTTTATTCTTTAACATCTCTTTAATATGATGTTCAATTATTTCTTCTTTTGTCCTATCATATCTATATGGCTTTTGCCTAACTGGCTGAGCGTCCCCCGTGTCAATGTCGTGGTTCACCACCTGCGTAAAGCCTGGTACATCACTAAATAAATTCGCAAAGTGACTTACCAGACCTTGGATTTTCTCTTTTTCCTCTGCTTGTAAATGTTCCAAGTCCAGCTGCGGGGGCTTATCATTCTTCGCTTCAATTGGCTTCATATTTAATGTTAGTTCTCCCCCCTTGAAATCAATTTTTGCTTCTGCCAAACTAAAAAAGTCCACACCTAGAATAATACAAGTCTGCAGGTTACGCACAATATAAAACAGGATTCTTACCTGTTCGTTGTTGATACGCACGAACAATGGTACTTTTCCTAAACAGCTACATTTTTCTCCTTGGGCCGCTATGACATCCGTGTCTCTTGCACTAAAAATTCTGTAACGTCGAAAGTGCTTCTTAAAGAATCTTTCCGATACGAAGCTGCTTTGGGCTCCTGTATCCAAGAGGGCTGTCGCCGGTATGTTGTTGATTAGAACTTCAATCTTCGGCAAACTCAAATTCTTAACGACCACGGTGTTTAAATTGATTTTGGAAGGGTTTTGCGCTGCTTCGGACTTCTTCACCTTCCTCGAAGAAATCCCTCTTAGTTTAAATTCTTTTTCTTCTGGTTGCCCTCGGAATCTTTGCTTGTTCTTCTATTAAATTCCCTTCGTTCGCCGCTCGCTTTAGGAGACACATCTTTCTTCGGCCATTGCTTCGCCTTATTCCCGTAACTTTGATTTTGCTTTTGCTGCGGTCTTGGCGAACTCCACTGACTTCTTCGCTCAAATTGGCGTCGTCGTTCGTTGTCGGCTGTTCTTCGGCTTTCAAATTGTACCGCGAGCTCAAATAATCTGTCTAATGTTGTTGGATTTCTTAGTTCGATGAAATCTTGAACTTGGGGCAGTAGCCTAGGAAGTATAACTTGAATAATTTCAGGATCCGGGCGACTTCCATACAAAAGCTTGAAAACTTGAATTTTCCTCAAAATAAAATTAGACAAATCTTCTATTCTTTCTTGGTATCGGCTAAACAGTTCAGCTTCCAATCTGGCTCGATCTCGCACCACGGGAAATGCTTTCACTAGAGAATTCTTGAAATTTTCATACGTGTATGTGGGGCTTCCTGGTTCCCCCAAGAGATTCTTTCCGATGCACTTGAACCAACTTAGCGCTTGGCCCTTCAAAGCGCTGGTAGCAAGAGCGACTTTCTGAAATTCGTGGACTGGATATAGCATGAAGTGGGAGTCTAGCTTTTCCAGGAAATTGATTACGGCTGTCTTGCCGTCAAAACTTGCCGCTGGCTTCATGGCTGCTCGCATGGTTTGTACGATGTAGCCGAATCCTTCTATGCCAGGAGGTGCTATCTCAGGATTCTGGACAGGTACAGCAGGTGTCTCAGGTTCGTCTTCTTGTTGTTGAGGCCATCCTCTTCTTTTTGTGCGGGCGCCACTATCAGGACTTAGCATTCTGTGTGTATTCTTTGAGAACATGGTAAATTCTGTAAAGGGTTCTTATCCTTACGTTCTAAGTCCTGAACTGGAACAGGGAGCGGAAGGTACGCTATGTTCTGATGTAACTGCTGGGCTGGAGAATAACTGCACGTGAAGGGATTTGAAATCCTCTTTTATTCAATCACTATTAAATACAAACCTCCCAATTCGGGAGAGATACAGAACGTAACAGACCACACTTTGGTCGAACTTAACAATCAAATAAATTTAAATAAATTAAAATAGAACTTAAATTAAACTTTGCTTCGCAGAGCAATTCGCGGAAGTTGGCCTCTATCTAAAAGGGTGCGTAGCAAGGTATACTAAATACTACCGCACTTTAATTTATTTTACAATGCAATCACGTAGTAAGCACTATGGCTTATAAATTTAAACTGCTAGCTGGTCAGGCGAACGTTGAGCAGCGTGACCGTGATCTGAGGCAAAGCTCTCACACACCGAGAGGTTTCTACCTCTGTCTTAAATAGTGCTTGGCTGAACTTCAAAAAATTAGCTTAAGCTAAAAACGCGCGCTTCTTCTGACAGGAAGTTGAAGCAGAGAGGAGATAGAAAAGATTTAAATTAAAATAAACTTGGTTAGTTTAACTAAAACCTTACAAACTGGATTTCTAAATGATCGGCAATCATTTCCGCCTTGTCTCTATTAGTAAGTGCAATTCTTAGCCCATCATAAATAGGTTTATTAATAAAGGGTTTGTTTTTCAGTCGCCTAGTAAAAGCCCAGAACGAGCTATCCGGTGTGCTGAAACTGAGGATCTTTTCATCCCAGATTTCCTTTCTATGTTGAATTATATTCCGTTTTATTTCCTTATTCAGTTTATTTAACTGCTTTTTAATCCTAGGGTCCCATGAAATGCTCCATCTTTTTCTTCTAAGACGGTTACGTGCTTTAATTTTTTCTCTTATCCTCATCGGGAGTTGTTCTGTAAATTTGTCCAGAGGGACATTATGTGTGGCATTTTTATATGCATTCGTTATATGATCTGTGAGCGTTGTGATTGTGTGATCAATGTCGTTATTATTTTCAATGGTTGAAATGGTGGATAATATTCGGTTAAGCTGCAAGTGAATTTTTTCCAATCAGTAACATTTTTTTGTACTTGTCTCCTTAAATTGGCTGATGCCAATAGTACATAAAACCGGTACACGATCAGACAATAAATCCAATTTCACCTCTAAACACATAGGGACAGACATAGTTGTTAACACAACATCTAATATGTCACCTTTGAGTGGGTCAGATGGCAGATATGTGTAGTCAGCTGGGGCATAAAAATAGATCGGATGATCAGTAATGAATTCTAGTGGTTTTTCGCCATTCTTGTTAGTTTTCCTACAACTCCATGTCTGATTTTTTTAGTTTAAATTCCCGGCAAGCATGACAGGCTTGTTTTCAGGCAGTACATCTGCAAGAATATCTGGCTGATGCGTATTTGATGGTGGATTGTACATACAGACAAAATATACAATGCCGTAAACTGGTAAGTAGACGGATACTGTAACAAATTCATGACCGTCGCGATGATCAGATGTCATATGGCAAGATTGTAAACTGTTCTTAACATAGATTTCAGCACCCCCCCCCGCAGTGACTCAACCTATCACACCTGTAATTAGGTATACTGATGTTAATACAAGGCGTAGCAAATGTTTCAGTGACGCTTGCTATGTCAATACTATAAGTACATAGAAATTTCTGAGCGTTTATCATGAACGCTACGCGCATTTTATACGTACTAAATTATTTTTCGTTCTAATTCGAAAAGCATAAATTCTAACTGAAAAACCTTGGACATCAATTATAGTTTATATTTTTCATTTTTCATTTAAGAAAAAAATTCTATATTGAAATCGTAAAATGCTTGCACAAAACGGTTTAAATTTGAATTAGGCTGATTTAAGCCTTCTTTGTCCTTTTTTTAAACACTTCAGAGGAATGAAGTTATATTTAAGAAAGGTAAAATACTCTCAGTTGATTGTTGTCAAGCGTAAATACATGACACACTCGATTTAAATTCTGCGAAATGGAAGAATCTAACCTATAGACTAGCTTGTAAATCAGGCTGACAATAAAAAATCATTAGATTTCAAATATCTTTATTTCTCAAGCAAGTGTTATATTATACCACGAATATAATAAATAAAATTCTGTAAATACTCCTTCCAATAAAATAGTATAAATCCGTTCGTTTCCGTCACATCCTTACAACGAACATCTTTGAAAGTAAATATTCATTTTGACAACCTAAATATCCCTACAGAAGGCTAATATCGTCAATACCATGTATGTCATCTTAGGAAGGGTTCATGGAAGTTATCAGACATCTGCCATACTCCGATTGCAAAATTTCTTCTGATTTTCGCAGTAGACAGTTATCTTCATCCATATTAAAATCTATGATAATATGATATAATGTGATAAAATGATGCAAGAGTAAACTGTAAGGCGGCATATACATTTCTCTTTTCTTTTGATTAAAAAGTAGCATATTAGTGCAACTAAGAGAGTAAATAAATATGGGAGACATCCTCATCGCTGATTCAGCAAATACCCAGTGAGATGACGTCGTCTGCCGCCAAGGTCCATGCCGCCAGTGTAAACAATGATAGTTCTTTATCCCTGAAAGAGAAAGCAACTCGGAATATAATTACCTTGCTCATGTGGTGAAAGGTATTTCTGTTAACGAGATTGATTTAACTCATATTTCAAATGTGGATCATAAAGACATATTCTGTAAATCAATTAATTCATACCAGCCTGTGAGAAATAAACAATCCGATTTCAAGATGCAAATAAATTTATGCAATAATGTTCCCGCTCTGTTAAAATCGAAGCTACAAGCCTTTCGCGGAAAAAAATTGTTGAGAAGCAAATTAAAGAATTGTTTAAAGGTATTGTAATAGAGCATAGTAATTCAAATTAATGAGCACCTATAGTTTTGTGTAGGAAAACGATAACAATTTTTGACTTTTCATTGACTATCGGAAATTGAATGAGAAGATTATTAAATTCTCACTGCGTTTAATTTCAGAAATACTCGATCGTTTGGAAGAAGAAAGGTCTTCACCACATTAGATTTCAAAAATGGCTTTTTCCACGGAGACATAGATGAGAAATGCACAAAATATAACCGCGCTCGTAACACCCAGCGGTATTTATGAATTCTTAAAGCCCCTTTTAGGATTGTATCCAAATGTTTTTTAAAAGCGTATTTAAGGGTTTCGAGACTTGCTAAATGAAGGTGTACTGATTATTTATATGGATGATATAATCGTACCGGCTGAGGATAAAATTGAATGTTTAGAGAAATCAGAAAAAGCCTTCAAAACCGCTTCGGAATACAGATTACAAATACATTTCGTAAAATGCCAGTTCCTAAAATGAAAAATGGAATTTTGGGGACATGTCATCGAAAACGGAACTATTCGACCGTGACTTTCCAAAAACGTTGCCAATCAAAAATTTCCCCAACAGCGTAATTGTAAACAACTACAAAGCTTTTTAGGACTTACGGGATATTTTAGTAAATTTATTCCATACTATGCTAAAATAGCCAAACCTCTTGGTAACTTACTTAGAAAAGGTACCGGTTTTAGGTTCGATTCCTGTAAATTAAAAGAAATTCTCTCTCAAGGACCTGTTCAACACATATTAAAGCAAGAATATCCATTAGAAAGTCATACCGATAATAGTAGACAATGCTTCGATGATGCACTACTCCAATTGTCTGACGATGGCAATTATCAACCAACGCAGTATATAAGTAAGAAGACTTCACAGCAAGAGAAACCCTGTAGTTATGAATTAGAAGTCCTTGCGGTCATAGAAGCTCTTGAAAAGTTTAGAAACTATTTGTTAAGTTCCAAATTCAAAATTGTAACCGATTGTAGCGCTTTTCAAAAAACTATGAATAAGAAAGATTTAACTCCCAAGATTGCAAGATGGGCAATGCTCATTGACGAATTCGATTGCGAAATTTTACATAATTCAGGAAACCAAATGAAACATGCTGACGCTTTAAGTAGGAATGCTTTAAATTTGACATCATGTACAATCCATATAATTGAAAAGATTCGTTTAGAAGAATAGAATGAAGATGAGCGTGTGAAATTGATCAAGAATTTAGCCGAGAAAGGAGAAGAACATGTATTGTTTCTGAGAAATGGTATTCTGTATAAACTGGAAAATGGAAAACATCTGCTAGTAGGGCCAGAAATATTACAAAACGAAATCATGCAGAGTGTACATAAAGAGGTAATTGTGCTATAGAGAAAACCGTGAATGATGTAGAGCAAGAATTCTATATTGCTAGATTGAATGGCAAAGTTGAAAAAGTAATTACGAACTGAATAAAGTGTATACTATACAACATGAAGAAAGGAAAAGCAGGAGGATTTCTTCATCCTCTACCGAAGAAAACGTTCTCTTAAGTACGCACCATGTCGACTTTACTGGACCACTTCTATCGATGAAACCAGAGATACCAGCATACTTAAACCGTGATCGACGCTTTTACGAAATTTACTTTGTTCTATTCAGTGAAATCACCAACTTCCTAAGAAATCATTTCAAAATGAGACACCAACAGACTGTATTTGGAAATCCCGCCAGAATCATTTCTGAGCGACAAAGTTTGCATCGAAAGAATTTGCAACTTATTGTACTAAAGTAAGAACAGATCGTGTCAAAATTACTGCCGGTATTCCAAGAGGGAATGGACAGACTGAGCGCATCCATAGCATTTTGATTCCAATTTTGTCAAAATTATCATATGAAGATTCAACAAAAATGGTTTAAACATGTTCCAGACGTCCAAAGAATAATCAATAGTACAAACACGAGAAGCACAAAGTATTCACCGTTTGAACTGCTCATAGGAACCAAAATGAAGAATGAGGAAGATCTGAGGATTAATGAGATATTAAACGAAGAATATCTAAGGCAATTAATGCACGAACATGCTGAAATGAGGGAAGATGAAAAAAATATATATATTGCTGCGTGCGTACCAGTTCGTAATGGATTGAATGCAGAATTCAATAAAAAGTTAATAAAATTCCTTCTTTTCCCAAGAAATTAAACAAAATGCGGAAATATTTCCTCAGAGATATTCGTAGAATATCACAATGTCTCAAACGTTAAACAGAACACAATTCAAAACAGCGAAAGTTAATCCAATCTCAAAGCGAATTCGCTACAATCAATAACAGCGCTAAGTAAGCATACTTGTTCGCTTAAAACAACAGCAACTGAGCTGTGGTGTTTTAATTCCGCTTTCATAAGCTGTCTAATTATTCACGAGAACATTCTGGTAAAATCTATTTTCTCGATTTTCCTGGATGGCAGAAACAATATTGATATATTTATTAAATAAATATTAGATGCACGCGTTCTTGTATTTTTACTTTTCCGACGTAACTTTCTCTTCGAATTCGTCTGCGTTACACGGGAAACTAAAACAATTTTTATTACAATTCCAAATAAATAGCTAAATAAATACAAAATCCGTAACAATATGTTGAATCTACAACAAGAGAATCGTAAACAGTTTAACAAAAGAGGGAAGGAACCCAGACTGCATAAGATTGGCGGCTTGGTAATACTTCAACGATTTCAGTATGGGACAGGTTTGAAAGTAAGACCTAAATTTCAAGGACCTTACAATGTTGTAGCTATTAATTCGAATGATAGATACGAAGTCGAAAAAGTAGGATGCCATGAAGGACCGAATATGACATCTACTGTGCGGCTGAGCATATGAAGCCATGGTCAAGTGACTGATGATTTTGTCAGCTCAAATTTAAGGATTTGATGCTCTTTTTCTTGTATTTATTTTCTTTGTAGGTGTGAAAAATTGTATCTTTGAAATAGTTACAAACGTAAATTATTATTTTGTTTAACATTTATTTTTACCTTTGGATGACACGTGCTGAATTTCATTTTAACGTATTTGCAGCTGTACGATATTTATTAGTTACGTTTTGGCAACAGTAAGATATTATTATTCTATTCTGTTTTCGTTTAAGAGTAAGTTTTTTTTTTTCGTTTTTTGAGATATAAAAGAGCCCCATTTTGTGATATTTAAAGATGTGCATTTTCGATGTGCTTACAATGTAATAAACGTGTTTTATCAAACAACTTGGAGTTTTAGTCAATCGTTATTGACTTTGGAGTATTTTGAGAGGCAATTATTTGTCATCTGGCGTCCGCAAGAAAGGATTGGAACTGAAACTAAAAGTAAGCGATTTTTTTTATTATTTTTAAGTATGGAAGCTTTAAAATTAGCACGTAAGCAACATCGTAGAGTATTTTCTAAAGCATGTAATGAATTTGATCAAAGAGAAAATAATTTAAGTGACGAAGAAAAAATTTTAGAAATAAGGGTTATTCAAGAGAAATAAAAACTAATGATTTCAGCCGAAAACGATTTTAAGCAAGAGCTATTTAAACAAGTTATAGATGAAAAACTATCGAAAAAGAATTTGATGAGTCAGAATCATATTTAGATAGATGGAGAAAGTTAGAATGTAAGATGAATAAATTATTACAAATGTCAGAATAGAAAACTTCTGGTTTACATTTAGAATGTGCATCAATTTCGCAAATTCCTGATACAATGTTACATTATCCCAAAATAAAATTACCAACATTTAATGGTGATTTAAAAAATTGGCTTAATTTTTGGAGACAATTTAAGAAAATCGATAAGGACCCTAATATTGATAATCAAGATAAATTTCCATATCTGTCCCAGGCCATGCAACAAGGTTCTGTTGCAGAAGAATTAATTAAAAGTTTCCCGCTAAGCGGCGAAAGTTCTGAGAAAGCTGTAAAACAATTGCATGCGCGTTTTGGAAAGGATGAACTGTTAATTCAAGTTTATGTACGAGACTTGTTGGCTTTAATACTTCAAAAGCAAAACACACCAGGGTGGTCGGGTGGTCTTTAAGAAAACTTTATGACCAGTTGGAATCTTAACTCCGTGCTTTAGAAGTTCTAGGGGTTACTAGAGATAAATATGCGGCCATGCTTTTTCTCTTGTTGAGTCTTCTTTGCCTGATGAGACACTTAGAGCATGGGAACGTTACCGAACTGTCAATCGTAGATCTAGAGATTTAAATCCACATTCCGGGGAAAATTCTGAGCAATCAAAAATAATAGAGAAAGGTGATCTAGATTATTTACTTGAATTTCTTCAAGATGAAGTAGAATCGGAAGAACGAATATCTCTAGCTTCCCAAACATTTGATCAAAAGAAGTCAGGAAAATATGATAACAAATGCAGTGTTAGAATACCTTTTGAAAATAAAATCAGAAGTACTAAATCGAATTTTGGCAATCCATTGCCTGTGCCTAGTACTTCCGAACTACTCACATCAACCCAAGGGCAAAAACTGTGCATATTGTGTTCAAATCCTCATAATTCTTGGGACTGTAGGAAAGCAAAAAATATACCTATAAATGAGCGAGAAGCTATTGTTGCGAAATCGCGTTGCTGCTTTCTTTGCCTGAGACATGGACATCAAGTAATGAAATGTAATGAGAAATCGAGTTGTTTATTATGTGGGAAAAGACATCATGTACTTCTGTGCAGAAGTATGACTTCAGTAAGTGCACAACGTTCTAATAAAAAGGAAACTGAGTCTATTAAAACTGATTTAGAGAGAGATCAGGCACTTGCCAGTGTATCAAGTGCTCCTAATCTTATGTTACAAACATTAACTGTGATTTTAAGGCAATGGTAAAAAGCGTAAAGCTCGAGCCATTATTGATTCTGCTTCTCAGAGGTCTTACATTTTGAGTAACACAGCTAAAGAGATGGGGTACAAAACATTAAGAAATGAATACCTTCAACACTCACTGTTCGGAGGAAGTAATACTAAAGTGTATAAACATGATGTGTTGATGATATATTTATCAAATATAAAGGGTACATATAATTGTCATTTAGAAGCATTAAGCCAACCTGTTATATGTGATAACCTGCCACCTGTAGCATTGGAATGGTGTCTAAAAGAACTTGTAGACTTAGGTGTTTATACTGATGATCAGGAATGCAGGCCTATTGAAATTTTGATTGGAGCTGACATATTGGGCAAGATAATGACTGGTGGTTATAAACTTTTACCCAGTGGTCTTGCAGCCATTGAAACTAAACTAGGGTGGACGATTATAGGTCGCATGCCAGCAGCGTCGTCCAATGAGAGCACAACTTTAATTTCAATGTTAAATAAAAATGCTTGTATAACAGATTTGTGGACATTAGATAGTTTAGGTATCAGGGACCCATCAGAAAGCAAAACAAAATCCGAACTTGAGGAAACTGTTAAGTCCCATTTTTTAAATACCGTGAAAATCGAGACTGAACGTTTTATGGTAAGTCTACCATGGATTGAAGGTCACCGTCTTCTTCCAGACAACTATGACTTATCTCTCAAAAGATTGAATTCTATATTGAAGAAGTTAAAAGCTGATGGCTTATACGAAGACTACGGAAATATATTTCAGGATTGGTTGAAAGAAGGTATCATTGAGGAAGTGCCATTGAGTGAAAGAGATGTTCCTTGTCACTATCTGCCTCACAGGCATGTTGTTAAAGAAAACAGTACGACACGAATCCGACCAGTATTTGATGCTTCAGCAAGGGAAAAGGGGTCACCCAGTCTCAATGAATGTTTAGACAAGGGCCCAAACCTCATAGAACTGATTCCTTCCATTTTGACTAGATTTCGTTTAGACGACATAGGTATCGTTGCTGATATTCGAAAAGCCTTTCTCCAAATAAGCCTTTATCCAAATGATAGAAATTTCCTGAGATTCCTGTGGATAAATAGCAACAATCAATTGAAAATTTATCGTCACTGTCGAGTTCTGTTCGGAGTTTCAAGTAGTCCTTTCCTGCTTGGAGCTGTTATTCAACATCATCTACAGACAGTTCTAAACCAATGCGTAGAAGGGCAGTCCACTTACCCAAAAGAAATTATACAAAAACTTCTTAATAGTTTCTACGTTGACAACTGTGTCACGAGTGTGAAGGATGAATCTGAATTACAAACTTTCATAACAGTAGCTTCAGAAGTAATGGCAGAAAGACAGTTTGATTTGAGAGCATGGGAAAATACAGATCCTTCAAAACTTACTCTTACCTCTACAAATGTTCTTGGATTAATGTGGAACAAAATGAGAGATACTCTCCAAGTGAGTATATCCAGTTTCGAGAATTTGTGTACTGAGAAAATAACGAAAGAAACTATTCTAGCTGCTGCGCACAGAATCTTCGATCCTTTGGGGATTGTTTGTCCAATAGCCTTAATTCCCAAACTTCTTCTGCAACGTTTATGGAAAGCAAACATCAGTTGAGACCAGGAAGTAGATGCAGATACAAAGAAAGAATTTTTTAAATGGATGAAAGATATACCTTTTTTGTCTAAAGTTTAAGTCCCAAGATCGATCAAATTTGGGAAAGAAAATGATAAACATTCTTTACATGCATTTTGTGATGCAAGTCAGTTTGCATATGCGACAGCAGTCTTTCTTCGTGTTGAAAAAGAAAATTCCGTGTACATTCAACTTATACAGGCTAGAGCAAGAGTTTCACCCTGTGGAAAAAGAAGAACTAGCATTGCATGATTGGACCTTCTTGGTGCTACCATCGCTGCACGACTTTTGTCAGGCATACTAAAAGATCTTCCAATTAAAAAGATTTACTGTTGGACCGACTCAACTACTGTTCTAGCTTGGATAATAAGAGAAGATTCGTGGGGCGTTTTCGTTTATAATAGAGTAAAAGAGATATTAGATTTGACATCTAAAGAAACCTGGAGATATGTTCCCGTAACAATGAATCCAACAGATCTTCCGAGCAGAGGTTGTTCTGTACGAAATTTTGCATCTTTAAGATGGTGTGAGGGTCCTACGTGGCTCTATCTACCTGATGAAATGTGGCCTGTTACTGAAGATGTTACTTGTGAAGAAATAGTAAACAGAGAACGAATGAAGAAAATCGTATCGTCTATATTGACTGTTGAAGTGAGCACTTTGCTAAATTCTCATCTTGCGAATTACAAAAAGGCAGTAGTTATCATGGGTTGGATAAGGAGATTTGTCTACAATTGTCGACATAAGCAAAATAGGAAAAGAGGGAATCTCAGTGTATCTGATATCAATGAAGCAGAGAAAGCAATAGTGTATCTAATCCAGCAAGAATCCTTCAGTGGGTTAAGAGATAAACGATTACAATCTTCGGACGCATTCCTTGATAATGGAATTATGCGATTGAAAGCAGCTGTTCTCAGAAGAGATGATCATGAAGAATTTAAAACCCCAGCAATTTTACCAAGAGAACATACCTTAGGGAAAAGTTTAGTGTTTAGATCATCGGAGAAATGGGCATGCTGGTGTCTCACACACTTTAAATTCTTTAAGAGAGAAATACTGGCTTCTCTGCGGAAGGAGAACCGTAAAACATGTATTGAGATCTTGCATTATTTGCAAGCGATTTTTAGCAAAAGCTAATAATCCTCCGATTGCGCCACCACCAGCAGATAGAGTTCAAGATGCTACTGCATTTCAGATAACAGGAGTGGACTTTGCTGGCCCAGTGATTTTAAAAAAGGTAACTCTAAAGCTTGGATTGCTCTTTTCACCTGTGCGATGTATCTTGCCGTTCACCTCGAATTAGTAACATCCATATCAACGGAGATATTTCTACTAGCCTTTCATCGTTTTGTTGCTCGCAGAGGGAAACCTGCAGTCGTATACAGTGATAATGGGACTAATTTCAAAGGAGCTGCCAGTGCTTTAATTGATTTTGAGAAAATTTCCCATGAAGCAAGAGAAGAACACATAACTTGGAAGTTTATACCATCTAGTGCTCCTTGGTGGGGAGGTTGGTGGGAGAGACTTGCAGGAATGATGAAAAATATTTTAAAGAAAACTCTAGGAAGAGCCAGTTTAAGCTACGAAGAAATGATTACAGCTTTATGCAATTGTGAGGCTATTTTAAATGAGAGGCCTTTAATTACAGTATCTTCTGATCCAAGTCTTACTCCTCTTGCACCAGCAAATTTTCTTAAGGAAATCAAAAGTAATACCATACCAGACCTTAAAATAAATCCAAATTCAAACAGTTTACGGCGAAGGTTACAATACGTTCAAACAATACGGGAAGCATTTAGAAAACGATTTCGTCAAGAATATTTGGGAGTATTATATGCAAGACAAACGCATAAAAAATTTACCTCTCTAAAAGAAGGAGGTATAGTTCTCATTGGAGAAGATGATAAAAGGAGACTATTTTGGCCACTTAGTCGAATATTTAAAGTACTACCAGGAGTTGATGGTATTGTTCGCTGTGCTATTGTAAGGACTCAAAATGGAGAGCTAATGCGAGCTGTGCAAAAATTATATCCTTTGGAACATTCTGCACTAGAAACCACACCAGAAACAATACAAAATGAAGTAAAAAATAAGAGAGAAACAAGAAACTGCTTGCAAATTATTAAATAAGGACATTTCTTATCGAGCTAAAACAAAAGCGGAGAAGCCTGTGACAACTAGCAGTGGCCGAGTAATTAGAGCACACAGAAAACTGTCACTCTGAACTGAATATTTTTTTTTAATTCCACTGTGGGGATTTCAGTCCTTTATATATGAATAATATATTATTGATAGTGTTGAAATATTTGTATCCTTTGTTCAATACTTAATAATTATGCATGTTTCAATATCTTATATTAGTATGCTCGTGTTAAGCATTTATACATTGTAATAATGTTAAGTAACCTTAGTTTTAAACATTTTTTTTAATATTAGCCACTTGCAATAGTTAACTTAGGTGGGAGTATGTGAAATATCGTATTCTTCAACTAGTTGCAAACGTAAATTATTATTTTGTTTAACATTTATTTTTACCTTTGGATGACACGTGCTGAATTTCATTTTAACGTATTTGCAGCTGTACGATATTTATTAGTTACGTTTTGGCAACAGTAAGATATTATTATTCTATTCTGTTTTCGTTTAAGAGTAAGTTATGTTTTCGTTTTTTTATATATAAAAGAGCACCATTTTGTGATATTTAAAGATGTGCAGTTTCGATGTGCTTACAATGTAATAAACTTGTTTTATCAAACAACTTGGAGTTTTAGTGAATCGTTATTGACTTTGGAGTATTTTGAAAGGCAATTATTTATCAGTAGGTACTTCATGATGGTGTTGATGTCCATGCAACAGATAAAGGGTTTGATGTCTCCCAGGACGGCCGAATGTGGGAGGCATACTCATCGCCGATTCAGCAAATACTCCGCGAGGTGACGTCATCTGCCGCCAGCTCAGCACAGCGCGGAGCAGCGGAGTCAACACCCAGAAGCAGACGATTCCACGAAGTGGGAAATAGACGCGTTCCTCCTAAGCTAAGCTGCGATATCTGAATCTAGACGTGCTCCCTTGAGGTTTATAGCAAGGACTGCTAGAGGATTAGGATTTCTAGTTAAACCACCGTGATTGTTATTCCTGTGAGAGAGTGATGTGTGTATGATCGATGCATCATGTACACCATCGGTGAGATGGATCGATTATTACATGAACTGTGTCTGGACTGAGTTTAGTTGTGGGATTGCCGACAGTAATATTCAATTTCATCTTTCGATTCATATTAGTAAATTGATAATAAAATAGTTTAATTGTGTTTTACTCGTGCTCTTGATGTATGTGAGTAACCTTACATAAAGAAACAACCTGTTTCTAAAGCGACAAAATTTAAAATTCAAAACTTAGACAAACAAAGGAAGTAATCTCTGTCTCTACCATTTCAAGCCCTGTTGGCCGAAGATGCAAAATTAAAACATCAAAAACATTGGCAAATAAAACAAAATACGAAATAATACACAAATTCATAAAACATATTCAGTAGATATTGTCCGCAAATAAATTTTGCAAAGGATTTTGCTATTCTTAATCCAGCTCTCACAAGAACTAAATTACTTATTTACAGCAGTTTTGTAAGATGTGTCCTCACTCGGAAGTTTCGGGGGTTTGGGGAGAAGAATTTTTCTTGAGGGGCCGTATGAATGAATCGTGGAAAAGTAGGGCTAATTTAGGGATATATTACGTCTACAGATAACCTGTTGTAATAAAATTCTTAAAACGGCACAGAGGCATAAATAGGCGGATCATCTGTTTAGAACAAGGATGTCAAACTCGCGGCCCACAACAAATATTTTTGCGGCTCGGCCAATATATCGGCAAATAATAACATATAATATTAAAATAACATATCGACGAAGAAAAAAATGAAATGTTTACTGCTAAGTAATTAACGATAATTTATTCCGTGTTGTTAGATTACTCACAGCGAGCTGACACACACGCTACTTAAATTACAAATGCGTGTGAGTAGCTTGCGTTCAGCTACCTTCGGCTTTTGGGGGACACGTGCACTCAGAACTTGTACGCATCCCCCGATAGCCGAATGTGGCCGAACTCATGGTCTTAGTTTTCCAATCATAGTTTTGTACGATATATTGGTGCATGCATGTTCATGCACTTTGCTTTATTATTAATTATTACTTAATTCATATTGTTACGGATTTCATAGTTATTTATTTATTTAGTTTTTTTTATTTATAATTGTAATTAGATTTGCTTCATGTTGCCTTAGCAACGCAGACGATTTTTGAAAAGACAGCTGCGTTGGAAGGTTAAAAATAGAACAGCGCGTGCATTTAATACCTAATAAATAAATATCTCGTAATTGCTGTTGCCATCCACAAAAATCCAGATATTTATAGATGTTTCCAGTATATTCGAGAAATTAATTATAAAGCTTATAAAAGCCGAGAACAAACAACTCATCTCAGTAGTAGCTGTAGTTCTAGCGAACTGTTTGTTTACTTAATGCTGTGATTGATTTGTAGCGATTTCGCTGTGAGATAGAATTAGTTTCTTTGTTTTGAATTGATTTTTGCTAAACGTTTGACATTTTGTGATACTGTTAGAATATTTTTGAAGAAATATTTCAGCATTTTGATTTATCTCTTGTGGAAAGAATAAATTTTTGTTAACTTTTTAACGTTAACCGTGTTTATTCCAGCCCTTTGTATTCAGTATGTCTATATCAAAACCAAGTGGTAGTAAAATTAAACGAAAAATCGCTGACGAACATAGAATATTCCAAGTAAAATGGGAATTAGAATATTTTTGCTGTGAAATAAAAGATAAAATAATCTGCTTGAAATGTAATAATACTATTAATGTACCAAAGTTATATACTATTAAACGTCATTACGAACAACACAAATCGAAATATAACAATTAGGAAGGATTAATTAGAGAAGAAAAGTTGAAAGAGCTCAAGTTAGGAGTGAAAAAGCAACAAACAGTCCATGTTTAGTAAAGGATTGCAAGAAAGTGAAGCGGCGGTACATGCAAGTTACGTCTTGTCCGAGTTCATAGCTAAACATTCGAAGCCTTTTACTGACGGTGATTTCCTCAAGGAATGCCTAATGAAGGCTGGAGAAATTGTTTGTCCTCGAAATGTGAAGGCTTTTCAATCAATTTCATTGTCTCGAAATACAGTTGCGGAAAGAGTTACTGATTTAGCCGCGAATTTAAGTGATCAGATCTAAGCAAAATCATCTGATTTCGAAAGTTTCTCCATTGCCTGTGACGTGAGCACGGACGTTAGTGGCAAAGCTCAATTAGCAGTGTTTCTTCGTTCTTGTGACAAGAATTTTAACATTTTTGAGGAATTACTGGAACTAATACCGATGCCTGGTACTACCACAGGAGAAGATATATTTACTTGTGTTTTTGGACTTCTGCAGAAATACAATCTACCTTTGGCAAAATTAAATTCTGTAGCTACAGATGGCGCTCCATCAATGACCGGGAAAAACAAGGGCTTCGTAGCATTACTAAGAAAAAAACTTAGTGAAATTCACGGTTCAATCATTCATCATATGCATTGTATTATACATCAAGAAGTTCAATGCACGAAAGTAATAAATATGGAGAACGTTTTGTCATATATAAAAAAATTATAAATTTTATAAGATCTCCAGGTTTAAATCAGCGTCAATTCACTGAACTCACTTGAGTTAGATAGTGAGTATTCGGGTTTGTCCTACTATACCGAGGTACGTTGGTTATCTTGCTCCAAGATTCTCAAACAATTCTGGGATCTGAAAGAAGAAATATGTCAGTTTTTAAAAACGAAAAATCAAGACGTAAGTTTGTTTTACGATCCAATATGGATACAAAATTTATCTTTCTTGGTTGATATAACCAAACACTTAACCGATTTAAATTTATCGTTACAAGGAAAAGATCATATCATTACGAACATGTTTGACATAATTAAAGCATTCAAATGTCAACTAGCTGTTTGAGAAAAACAACTTAAAAATGAAGATTTGACACACTTCTCAACGCGCAGCATGAACAAATCAAGTTTAGATGATACTTGTTTATATCAAAAATACGCAGAAAAAATTGCAAATTTAACAACTAAATTTGAAACGAGGTTTAATGATTTTAGTTCTCTCGAACACAATTTTTTTTTTTTTGTTTTCTTCGATTTTCTCAATAAGTATTGTCTCAGTACCGAGCCATATGCAAATGGAGGTGATCGAGATTCAATGCAACTCAAATTTGAAAGCCAAATTCATTGAAGTGGGCGTGCCTGAATTTTACAAATATTTACCAGCCAGGTTTGAAAATACTCGAAAATTCGCATATGAAATTATTTCCATGTTTGGTAGCACTAATCGGTGCGAGCAGTTATTTTCAGTCATGAAAGGTAATAAGTCTCCTATTAGAAACCGTAT
>KK118864.1:62521-78087 GCA_000611955.2 Stegodyphus mimosarum
GTGCGAGCAGTTATTTTCAGTCATGAAAGGTAATAAGTCTCCTATTGGAAACCGTATTAATGATGCTCACCTTGGGTCAGCGTTGAAAGTTATCACTGCAAACAAAATTTCTCCCGAAATAGGAAATATAATAGCAGAGAAGAGATGTCAAGTATCAGGACGTAAACATTAATTTTTTCTTGTTCTTTTCTATATAAATATATATATATATGTTTATTATTGTATTATTCGAAATAAATCTACGTTTCTATGAATATTCACTTTTTTTTTCGGCCCGCCTAAAGTTAAACCTTGTTTGTTTGGCCCAAGTGTACCTATGAGTTTGACATCCCTGATTTAGAATTATTGCAGATCGGTGTTGTAAGAAAATCCTTATGGCAAAGCCAAAAGGAATCAAACCTCAAGAAAGATTCCCGTTGAGGTGGATCGCTTGTGTGAAAAATAACTTTAATAAGGTCAAAAACTGAAAAACAGTTTCCAAGAATAGAGATGTTTGCAGAAAAGGTTTCGAAAAGGCAGGGGGCTATCTATCGACCCAGTGAAGAAGATAATATTAACAAACTAATTTGCAATAATAACGATCCAATGCATGAAAACAAAAACAGAATTTTATTTGAAAATTCGAAATAAGAAAATTATATGCAAGTTTTGAACAGATACACTTCAGATTAAAAAAATAAAATTATAAATCACAAACAGACACAAAATGCTTAAAACTCTAATAAAATGTTCTGGAGTTCTTAGAAATGTTTCAAGCAAGTGTTATTTTAAGCCAAGATTATCATAAATAAAATATCGTAAATCTGTTTATGGTTGCCACCTCCCTAAAGTTAACGTCTCCGAAATTGAACAGTGTTTTTAAAAACATTGATATATGTACAGAAGATTAGATAGCTTGGATGTCGTCGCAGCATGGTTTCACTGGAGGTTGCAGCACTATGTTTTACGTTGACTGCAGTAATTAGTACTTTGATTTTTCAAGAAACTTTTGTCTGAGTTCTTACTGCAATATAACGGTTGCGATTAAGTATTGTAGTAGAAAATTGCAAAATTAATGTATTTGATTTTGATTTTGCATAAATGATACCGTACTTTATTTCGATATCTCTCTTTAATTCAAAAGAAATGTATGAAGTAGAAGAGATTCAAAAAATTAAATTCTTTCTCTGATGAATTTTTGGTGCCTTCGAATAGTTTGAGGTAATGAATTTTTAATATTCAGTAAACTGCATTCTTTGAAATATCGGTAATAAACTCTGAGTATATACAACATTAAGAATTTTATGATTTTCATAGTGGAGAATTGTGATACGACCCTTTCTGGCACGAAGTCAATAAAGAGCTTCTTATAACTGGCCATATGAAAATAAACCCGTTTAGTGAAAACTCGTCACTAGGATTTTGCTAATTGTCTTGATGAAGTGTTTGTTAAGAGAAAGAATTGAACTTTAAATGGAAGTCTATAGACTTCCAGAAGTCTATAGAGTCGAAGTAATCAGGAGTGTTTTGGATATTGATATTATTCACCCGCTATAAATACAGTCGCGATACCTGTCTTTATACTGCTAGATTTCAAACGCATTACTTGGAGCTTTCTACCACTGAACAGCCGTAAAACTCTTAATATGTTACTAAATTTATATATGTGTAGATAAGCTTAATGAAATTAAACGTAATTTGGTGTATCTGTTGTGTAATTTAAAACGAAAGGGCTGCAGAGTGTAAAGCATTGACTTAAAAACAGGCTTGTAAGGGTATATGGATTCAATATTGAGGTAAGAAGCTATCTTGCCAAACTAGCGAGATAACGCCAAACTGAAAAAGCCAAGAGATAATTTTGGCTGAAAACGTTTCTCGTGAAATTTGGCGAGAGATTGCCGAAAGGTGCTATATATGACGACATTTTGGTCCTATTCCTATGTGACTGTAACTGGTCCGATCCCTAAGTGACTGTAGTTGTATCTGTATCTATGTAACTCTAACTGCGTATGCCTTCTAGCTATTTCAAGAATTTTAAGGTAATGGAAATTTTCCGGAGGACTGGGAAAACTATTTAAAACCAGAGAGATCATGAGTTCACTTTCACAATAGCCAAGGAATAGCTCTGCAATATCGCAGAATCGAAATTTAGTTCAGTTCAAACGTGTGTTCAGGTTTTAGTTCAGAATTTTGATAGGCAACTTTTTGAGTTGACGCATTTGAGGTTTTTTGCATTGGCACGTGTTTCAACATTCTTAATAGTTTGAAATGGGAACTACTGACTGTGGTGTGTCATACTCGTAGAAAGAACATTTGCAAATGAGAAAAGTATTTCTGAGGAAAAAAATACAAAAGATCCATACGTCTGATGTGTGTCTTAGAAACGGTTCAGAGTGTTGGGTGTTGTCTTAGAAACGATTCAGAGAGTTTTGAACAACATTTTATGCCTCGACAGCAGATTTGTTTTTGGATGTTTTATTAAGCAATTATCTGAATTCATATTAAAATTAATCGATTGTGAGAAAATATTGTAGTAGCAGATCATACATGTGTACGTACATTTTTTGTTTTTTTAAAGGTAGTACACTTTCATTAATATTTCGATGTTCTGTTTTAAATTAAAGGTAATACAAAAAGTAAATCAGCCCTCAGAATTTCTCTTTTACAAAAATTTAACTTTGTTCAAAAGTGAGCTGTAGTACTCATCATTTTTGGAAAGTTTGATGGGTTAAATTTTTTGGACTTTAGTAAGATGCATTTTTTGACGTTTTAAGTAAATAAACTCTGAGCTTAGATGTCGCTGAACGTTTTATTGTTCTCAGCCTGGCGAAGTACGATGTGGTCCTTCGTTGCACAAAATCCTTAAAGACTTCCTTATAATTCACTACGTAGAAATTACATCACTTTGACCGAGGAATGTTCAACCATGTTCAGATACCCCTGAATCACGAATTTCGTAGTTTGAGGGAAAGTATGGGATTAGCCTTTTATTTAGCTGTTAGAGTTTCCTGGTTATGCGTTATTCCGCAATTAGAATGCAATTTAAATTATAAATAATAAAAAAAATTTCATTTTCCTTAAGCTTTTCTGCCTGCCTTTTACACATTTTGCTCTCTTGTTAATCAAACACGTTACAAAATACTGTAAGTAAATTGTGGGATTTCACTTGACCTAGAAATTGGACAGAACATTGAACTATTCTACTATTGTGAACTATTCCAAAAATCCTAACATACATGAACCAATTATCACTATGTCTGAAGTAAATACATAAGCTGTGAGGAGTTTTAAATAACTTTTATATTTAAACCGAATTCAGAGCATAAGCGCATTCTCTTCTGCTATTAACAGCAACCACAGCTCGTACAAACTGAAGCTTGACAACATAAAAGAATGTGACCCTTTGTCACAGTGTATGAGCACATGTATTCAGAAATTTTGAGTGAAATATTTAAACGAAAGTCCTCAAGTCGTGGCCAGTAACAAAATTAATACGTAAATGTTACAGAACGGTGTATATTCCAAGACTTTTATTCCTACAATAGTGAGTAGAATTTGTTTACCTTTAGCTTAAAATAGCGGAACGCGTCAGACGAATGTTCTACTAGGGCATATAAGGGGAAATTTGTGAAGAGGCGATAATTTGGAACTAGGGAGTTTTACTAAATGTTGCAACATGTCTTGGACCCAATTTCGAAGAGGAAAGAATTCAAATTTTGTTTTTGCAAAAATTCATACTACTTTCTTAATATATATATATGTGTGTGTGTGTGTAATAATATAATGCTATATGTATATATATGTATAATATAATGCTATATATATATATATGTATGTAATAATTGTACTTTTGGCGGAAGGTGAAAACAATTCACGTTCAGTCATGGCCGAAAAGAACTGCTGCGTAGATGCCTGGACATTATGGCTTAATGGATGACGGAAGGGAATTTTAGAAGGACGACCAGCTTAATGGTTGAACATCATTTATTCTTGAATGACGAATCTTTTAGTACGCAAATGTAGAAGACTAAAAGTGCTAAACGCATGCCATAATCTAAATATGTAATTACATTTTAATTAACGGCGAATATCTCCAGAGGCTGAATGACAAGCTGCAACCACGCAGGCGAAGAGACGAAAGAAAGAAAGACTGCACAGCTATTATCTTATTTATACAAGATAGGTGCACAAAGTACGGCTAATCTGGGATTGGTTAATTTTGGGTTTTAGTTCCATTTTCTCAAGCAACGTTACGTAATTTCGAATAATCTCGAGTTTGACAGAAACTTGAGGGCAGAGTACCAAATTTAGAATCTTAATTTTGAGGTCGCCAATTATTTTTTAAAACAGGTATCATAATTTGTTATGTCTTACATATATATGTGTGTACAGTGCGAAAACAAAATGGGACAATCTCCCGTTCTAGTGGGCTAATTGACGAAATTCAACTTACCTTTTCTCACGTCTCGAAACCGCGACTTAGGATACGTATTAGTTTTATATATAGAATCATTCTAATACAGGTATTTTGACATAATATCGAATATTTTGTGAAATAACATGCCAATTTTTTCCATATTTCGATTCTACGACTCAGCTAAACTACCAAGTTTTGTAAAAGTCGCAATGATAGTTTTTTAAAAAATTACCTCTCAAAATTTTAGCTCTTCAGTGTTAATTGAATTTGGTATATATTTATAAATATCTGTTTTTTTATTAAACTTATTTGCTTCTTAATTTCATATATCGAAATTCAGGTTTATTCGAAATAAAATTCGCCTATTTTTTATTATTTATTTTTAAAATTGGAAGTTTTAAATAATTTTCATAGATTTTTCGAAAGACATTTTGAATTATAACTTATAAAAGTTTAGCGATCATCTTAAAGTAGATGTATTTCTAAGGATACCTGCAAAAAAATTAGAGTTCTTTATTCAAAATTTCCCGAGGTATACGTGAATTTACATTTTGGCGCGTTTTGAATTTGGCGTATTTATTATAAGCGATAATAACGAAAATGTGGTTTACGCGCTCTGTTAAAATTATTTGAAAGTATAAATGATGACTTTTTTTTCGCTCGTGTACAATGAAGAAAAAGGAAAGGGAAGTAGGTTGCTATAACTTAAGAAGTTCGCCAAGTGAATCATTCTTGGCGCAAACTGAAAAAAAAATTCGCGACGATAAATTTTTAAATTTCTCACCAAAAATAACAAAATTTAATATCTAGGCAATAATTAGAGTTGTACAATCGAAATATGGAAAAAAATTGGTATGTCATTTCAGAAAAAGTCCAATTTTGTGTCAAAATACCTATGTTAGAACAAAGCTTTACATAAATCTAATATATCCCATGTCGCGCTTTTGAGACATGGAAAACGCAATTTGAATTTCGTCAATCGGCCGAGGAGAACAGCAGCTACATAAATAACCTTTCTTCTTGCGCAGTGTTCATAATCAATTTTTTTCCCTAAATAATTAGTACCTAATAGTTCAGTTCAGTTCAGTTCAGTTGACATGAGTCTGGCAGCCTATAGTCAAAACTTTGATTTTCACTGCCTATCTTGGAAATTGCCCTTAAGCTTGGTAAGATAAATTATAAAGGAGCAATCTCCACGCCAAACGGCGAAGCTAGGATCAGTACGAATGTACAGCATTTTGTAAATAAAGATAAAAGATGAGCCTCCAAAATCAATAAGCATCTAGTGCCGTTGAGCTGATGACAAAAAATAGTAACACAGCAGTGAAAGATTGAAAAATGAAAATATTATGTGTGAAAATATAATGTGAGAAAGAAAAAAATTTAAGATATAATTTGGATTTTAAGGAAAAATGTGGAATACAAAAAAAAATTTGAAAATAGTTAATGAAATAAATGAGAGTAATAGTACAATTAAGTACAAAATTGGAAAAATCAGTTGTAAATGACGAAATTCAGGCAGTAAAATGTACATAGTTCAAGCTCCAAGTAAACAAAGTTCAGCTTAACATTGGTGAATAGTTCATGTATCATTATACACTGTTATGTTTCAAATAAATGATGAAAATTGTTATGAATACTTTGTAAATTATCGATTTCGCAGTAGCGAAGTGATGATCATAAAGTAAACATGATAAATAAACATGTTTCAAATAAATGATGAAAATTATTATGAATACTCTTCAAATTATCGATTTCACAGTAGCGAAGTGATGATCATAAAGTAAACATGATAAATATTGTTCATTGAGCTTTGTCATATCCAAAGTCCTGTCTGTGGGCACTTAAAAAGTCTCTCTGATAAGAACACTGTTACATTAAACACAAAACACAGTCACATTTGAGCTTTGCAAAAAGTTCTTGTTTAGAAAAACAAAGCCAAAGTCCCAAAGTGAAATCAGATTATATACAAATATGTACACTATATACAGTCACCACTTCACATTGTGAAAAATGCTTCTTGGACGCTTTGCAGCAATTTCCAAAGTTGGATCATAATTGATGAGATCCCTAATATGCTTGTATTTTGATTTTTCAATTTTTTGATAAAAATTATGGCTGGTACTAATAATCTGGTCTGGGATAGGTCGAATCTTGAGTTCACGATGAATTTGTATATTTCTAATGTACCATGGTGCTTGAATAATATCTCTGAGAATTTTATTTTGAAATATCTGGAGTTTCTTTCTATAAGTTTTATAAACTGTGGCCCAAATTGGGATGGCATAAAGTAAAATTGGCCGAATGAGGGTAACATAAATTAGGACTTGCGGGATTGTTGTATTAATGATCAGAATGTTAAGGTTGATTGGCATGTTTCTTCTGAAAAGGAGAATCTGACTTTTGCTTGGATTTATATTTAATTTCCATTTTTGAAGATAATGAGATATATGACCAATTGCAATTTTGAGCTTATCTCCTGCAAATTGTGGTTTGATGGATTTAGTAAAAATAGCGATATCATCCGCATACTTAACAATTTTTGTATTAAGTGGCAAAGGCATATCATTAATATAAATATTAAAAAGACAAGGCCCTAAAACACTTCCTTATGGAACTCCATTTCTAATATATTTCTTGGTGGAATAGGTATTATTGATTTTAACTTGAAAAGTGCGATTTTTGAGGTAGCTTTTTAAGAGCTTTATGAAATTAATTGGCACCCGAACAAGGTGTAACTTGAAGAGTAAACCTTTATGCCATACCTTGTCAAATGCCTTCTCTAAATCCAGGAAGCAGCTTGCAACAGTATTCTTTTTAGCAATAAATTCAGTGACATTTAGTAATTGATGAGTAGTACTGTGTCCAGCTCTGAACCCATATTGCTCATTGCTGATGATGTTGTTATCTTCAAGATGTTTGGTGAGTCTTTTCTGAAGAATTCGTTTAAAAATCTTGCCCATCCCTGGAAGTAAGCTGATCGGACGATAAGAATTGGGATCTTTAGTTCATCTCTGTCAATATTAACTTTGTGGAGAGTAAAAATAGTCACAAACAGGGCGTGTCTCAAGTCGAGACAGTAGTGGGAATGTCTATCACTATGAATTAGCATATTTGATCGGTATACGGTCTCAGAGGAGGCCTTTACCAATACAATGTTACCTTCTCCTGAAAAGGAATCCAAAATAAGTTCCTATCCATATAAAATGGAAATGAATATGCACATCGTAGTGCAAATTAGCTCCAGAAAGAACAATAGAAAGTCTTGCTCTGCAATGTGACGGCGCTTGTGCCGCCATCTGTTGGTCAAATCTGAAGTATTCCGTAAAGGAAATTTAGGCTTAGATGTACCGCTCCTGCGTCGCCATCTATTGTGAGAAATCTGTACTAGTGCTGAAACGCTGATTTAATCTTCGATTTTGGCATAACGAAGTGTAACCTTTGCTGCTTCCAAGGCTATTAACATTTCGTCTGTACTATTTTTGGCTTCTTGGACTTTCCCAGCTATTTGTGACATCGTCTCGATAAAGTTGAATACGTTCGGATTTTAAAATATTTGGGCAAATTCTTTTTCTGGATTAAGATTCCTCTTACGTATGTTTGTTGGTTTGCAAAGTAGTACCTTAACAATTAAGAATGTCGGACGATATTGCTATATCGCTAACATGTCAGACGAGACTGCTATTCCGTGCTTTTGTGCTGTTATGCGAGTGATTTTAGCAGTGTTTTAGTGCGACTACACGCAGTGATACTATGGATAATATCACAGTGACTCCGGATATTTCTACTAAAGAAAATTCTTCGGAAAATGTTCTCCCGAATGCAACTGGTGTAGCTAAGCCTACCTCGTGGGCTGATGTTATGGAAGAAGCTGCCCCATTACCGATGGATAACGTGCCTGCCGAGGCGATTACTTCAGCTAAAGGAAACAAGTTATACGAGGTTATTATGAAAACGGAAGTTTTGGATAAAGCCAAGTTTTTGATTCAAGTTTCCTTAAAAAATTAAACGCATGGGATTTTACTCAGCTAAAAGCTCTGGATACTCCTCGCGTGGATAATATACTTACCCGTTTAGGACAGTGAGTGAATATACTACAGGATCAAGCTGAAAGGTGCCTTATCGGGGCTGATATTACCAAGACAAAAGATCTAAGTGATATGTTACATGGTCATGCTAGAATACTCAAGGAAGCTGCTACTGCTATTCAGGGTAAGTGCGCAGTTATTCTTGCTAATAGAATTAGGGCCCCCCTAAGTATTACTTCAAAAAATAAGAGAAAAAGTATTATTTCTGATGCTAGTGATGATGATAATTCTGTATGTTTTAAAAAACCCGTAAAAACCTCTAAATGTAAACGCACAGATAAGATTACCTCAATTGCTCTTCAAAATAAATTTGCCTCCTTAAAAGGTGATGTGAATATTACGCATTTAAGTTCAGCAAATGTTAGTAAAGAAAATACTGAAAATTGTGATTCTGAAAATGTTGAAATGATTTCTGACTCGGCTTCGGAAGCTAGTCAGCTCCAGCCACCAGAACAGAAAAAACCTCCCCCCATTATGGTCAAACCGGCCCAAGGTATTTTATTCTATGATTTCCTGAAGTCACTGTCAGAGAAATTACCAAATTCCAAATTTTATGGTCGTATTAATGGTGAAATTTTAAAAGTTGAACCCGCTACTCCTGACGATCATAGAATACTCAGCCAATATTTCTTGGACAACTCCATAGAGCATTACATTATCAACCCACGTCGCAATAATTCGTGGATTGCCCTCTGACTCTAAAGTTAATTCGTGGATTGCCCTCTGACTCTAAAGTTGATATTATTACTGAATCACTCAAAGGATTAGGTTATCGTGTGCACAAAGTTGTGCAGCTCATTAAATATAGAACCAAGGCGCCAATGCCTTTATTCCAGGCCCAGATTTTTCCTCATACTGAATGTGACTCTATATATGACCTTAAGGACCTTATGTTTTTTAATATTTCGGTTGAAAAATATGTCTCCAAAACTCAAGTACCCCAATGCCACAATTGCCAGAAATGGCATCATTCCTCGGAAAATTGCCACCTCGCGCCTCGTTGCGTGAAGTGTGCAGGGTTACATAAAACTGGCAATTGTGACAAGGGTCACTTAGATAAACCTACTTGTGTAAACTGCCTTGGCCTCCATGTAGCATCCTACAGGGGTGCCCTAAATTTCCTAAACCAAAAAAGGAACATACTTCTACCATACGCCCCGGCATTAGTTATGCACAGGCTGCTAAACCCGATAAGTCAAAATTTGTAAAAATTACCAGAGAGCAAGCGGCTTCTGCCGATCCTACTATGAACCCTGCACAGCACGAAAACTGTAATACCTTCACGCAGCCCCTACCCCGACCAGAACAGTCTAACCTTTTGGAATTGATAGGAATTATGAAAGAGGTTGAAAAACATTTTGGAACTAATATTGGTAAAATAATTTCTATATACAAAAGTAAACTTCCGGAATTACAAAAATGTGAACACATTTTAGATAAAATCCAGATACTGCACCTCATTCTTGAGGAGATAAACCTGCTAGGTAATGGAAACACAGATTAAGCAATTTGCCTTACATATTTTTATTCCTTTAAAATTTACCCAATCACCCCCATAGCCCTCATACAACTTTTTTTTTGTTGCTTCTGATCTTTCTTTCCCAGCTTGTTAATAACTGCGCACTTATCTTCGTCACTTTTGGATTGCAGCTTTGTTTCGATACGGCTCGACTCACCAATTATGGACATTTTCTTTTAGAACCTTGTTAACCTATGGACTATTATTACTTGTATACGTGATCGAAAATCTTCATGTGTTACATAGGGATAGCGTCACCCGCGGATGCCCAACTTCGTAAACGCAAGCGTTTACCTGAGCCGACGATCTTGCTATTTCGGATTACTTTTTGCTTTTTCATGGAGAATCTTTTTTCAACCGCTTTTAAGTGATTTGTTTTTGTGCATTGTGGTGATTTTTCACAAGTGAATTATGGAAAATTTCTCTTCTGCGGATAACAAGTCTACCAGTATCAGTGAAAATGGCGCGGTTATGCCTAACTCGTGGGCCGACCGCAGCGAGGTTATTGAAGAGGAAATGTGCTTAGATCAAAGCCCAGCTATGAAAATTATGATACGCGATGTTCCGGATATTGTGGAATATTTGCATAATAAGGTTTTCGACGATGCTTATTTGGATAAGCTATTATCGCTTCACTTCTCGGAATGTGATGTAACGGACTCAGGGCGGGTCAACTCATTAATGGTGAATCTTAATATTATTTCACTACGCATTGATACCTATGCGACGACGCTGAGAGACAACCTGTGATTAGTCTCTCAGCATTTTAATCTACCACATAATAGTGTGTTACAAGAATGTGAAAGTAATTTCCGTATGGATAATGCAAAGAGGCTTGCGAATCTGGAGGAATGTTCAGCCATACTTAAGGGTAAGTGCGATTTGCTTCTACTAAGCAGGGAAAAATCTTGCAGTAATAGTCATTCTAGTATTAGTAATAAACAAAAAAATGTAAATAATGATAATGATAATTCCAATGAGGATGTTAATACAGGTTTTAAGAAGCCGATTAAGACGGCGAAAAGTGTGAAAATTATTCGTAACAAAACGCAGCTAGCGCTGCAGAATAGATTTGCTAAGCTAGAAGTAACTGAAAAATCTGATAATGAAAATAATGGTATTGTTAACTCTAATTTAAATGTTGAAATGAATAAGGATACTGATAATTCTAGTAATAACATGTCTAATACTAACTCTGATATGAATGCTAGTATGAGTAATGTTAATAATCTTAATGTAACAAATGTTAATAGTTCTCAGGCAGGCGTAGGTGTGCAGCAACAGCTGGCCCAGCCAAAAGCCCCCCCCAATTATGGTTCGGCCACCAGAAGGCCTTAATTATTATGAATTTTTAAAGGAACTATCCAAAAAATTACCTGATAGAAAATTCTATGGACGCCTTAGTGGTGAATTTCTCAAGGTTGAACTGGCTACGCCGGACGATCACAGAGCGTTAAGCTCTTATTTCTTGGATCAATGTATCGAGCATTATGTAATTAACCCAAAGCATAAGAAGCCGGTAAAAGTTTTACTAAGAGGCTTCCCTTCAGATTCAGATGTGAAAGAGATTCAAAAATCCCTCGAGGAGTTAGGATACAATGTGCACAAAGTTGTGCAGTTAACTAAGTGTAAAACTAAGGCGCCCATGCCATTATTTCAGGCACAATTAATTCCTCAAGATAATTTTGACAAAATTTATGACTTGGAGTATCTAATGTTGTTCCATATAAAAGTGGGAAAATATGTCGCAAAGAACCAGGTCCCCCAGTGTCACAATTGCCAAAAGTAGCACCATTCCTCCGAAAATTGTTATGTCGCACTCAGATGTGTGAAATGTGCCGGGTTCCACAGAACCAGCAATTGTGACTACCAGGGGACTATTGATACTCCTAAGTGTGCCAACTGCTCTGGGCAGCATACAGCATCATATAGGGGGTGCACTAAGTTCCCCACATATAAAAAGAAAAATGTAAATAATAATATAAAAGATGCAACGATAAAACCAAGCGTCAGTTATGCCCAGATTGTAAAGCCCTCAGTTCCATTGGTATCAATCTCACCTGCTCCCGCAGAGAAACTACCAGTGCAAACTCCTGCTGCCGCTGCAACCCTTAGTACCAATAAAAATAATAGTGTATCTCACAGTTCGAACAAGACTGAGCAATCAGGATTGCTAGAACTATTCAAATTAATGAATCAATTTCAAAAAGAGTCTGGACTCAATGTCCCTCGACTAATTAAAGCCTTCAAAAGTAAAATTCATGCTCTTAGGGAGTGCACTGATACCCTAGATAAAATGTTCATCCTCTACCAAATTTTGGAAGAGATACACGGGTTCGCTGCACAGCTCTAATTATGAATAGTGAACTTATAATTGTAATATGGAACGCAAATTGTTTATACCCAAAAATTGATGAATTTCAAATTTTTGTAAATGAGTACAACCCCGATGTTATCCTTTTCCAAGAACACAAGCTGAGGCCAGAAGCAACAATTAGCATCGTCAATTACCATCTTTATCGGCTGGATCGCCCAAGAACTAATCAATGTTCGGGAGGAGGCCTAATTATTCTAATTAAGCGCTCCATTGCCCACTATCACACAACACTTCCACAGCTTTCAGCATAGAGGCTCTAGCTATCACTATCACACCACTCACCTCACAACTCACAACCACTCACTATTATCTCCACCTATATACCATCAAACAGTAGATCACACGTAAGCATTTTGAGTGAATTTCAAGCTCTCGCTAAACTCAACAACAACATTGTTATGGGTGGAGACTTTAATGCACAACACCGCTAGTGGAACTGCAGCACTAACACCTACCTTGGAAATGTAATTCTACGTTTTGCCAATTCGGCCGGTTTTACAATTGCAGCTCCAGAAACCCCAACACGTTATGGTCCTACATCAGCTAAAACTCTGGATTTCTTTATGATTCGGGGCTGTGCCTCGAAGCATGTTGAGAGCCTTGGAGAACTCTCCTCGGATCATAATCCAGTTATCCTGCAGCTTGATGTCACTGGACATAACACACCACTCAAGAAGGCCTTCGTTACTAACTGGTCTGGTTATACCAAAGCCTTGAACAACACTCCACTCCTCATTCCAACACCACACACTGGCAATGAGTTAGACGCACTAATTAGGAACTTCACCGATGAAATGCTTGATGCACTCAAAGCTAATAGCAAAGAGGTCAAGCACCAAAAGCCAACTTATACCAAAGAAATCAGGGAGGTTATTAGAAGACGTAATGCAGCACGCAAGCAGTGGCAACGATCACGTTACCCCCAAGACAAAGTGTTCCTCAACCAGCTGAATCAACAGGTCAGGATCCTGACCCGTACACACACAAACACAAACTGGGCCAAGCACTTATCCTCACTTTCAGGGGACGATAGTTACATCTTTAGAGCAGTTTCAAAGCTTCAGAGATGCCACACCAACATAACGAAATCTTTAAAGCTAATAAAAGGATTTATTTACACATACACACATCATAAATGAAAGGAAAATAACTATCTAACTACAGAGTGCAAACATCGTCATCGTCCTCGCGAAAAGTTCTCTTCTCGTTCTCTGGCGTCCTATTGACGTCAGTTCCCATCTGTCTTTTGATTGGGTGGCGTACTGATGCCATTCCCAACATCCTCCCCCCTTTGAGTTGCTGGACAGCTACTCAAAACATTCAAGTTTGTCAAGTTCAGCCTAAGTGGCATCTTAACAGTTCTACCAGATCGTGTCTTTATAGTCTTAGGACTGTCACATGCATCGGAAACATCAATGGGATCCGGAGATTGGGACGATCCAAAAACTTCTGAATGATAAGAGGTAGACAAATCGTTTCCCGTACTAGAAACTGAAGACTTTACAGGCGATTGGTGGTTCTCATCATCTTGAACTTCTAGAGGAAATACTCGTTGTATCGGACGTATCAAATTGTTAGATTGCGTTCTTAATCTAACTGTTCTCACTTTTCCATCTTTTCCAGGAGTCAGTTCTGTAACCCTAGCTAACGGCCAATTCAATCTTTTTTTGATGTCATCTCCTACTAAAACAACGTCATTTTTTCGAATATTTGGAAACTGTGAATTTTGCTGTCGTTTGTGAATAAGTAATCCCAAGTATTCTTTTCGAAAACGTACTCGGAGGTCTTCCATTAACTTCGCACGAAATCTGATTCTTTTTCTAAGATGACCTATGTCCACTGCGTCTATGTCAGTTACATCTAAATTGGATCTATCTGTCAAAAACATAGCTGGCGTAAGTGGAACCAAGTCTTCTGAATCTTCGGACAAATATGTTAAGGGTCGCGAATTTACTACCCTTTCACATTCGCACATAGCTGTTTCCAGTTCTTCATAGGTAAGAACAGCTTTGCCCAACGTTCTTCTAAGGAGTTTTTTGACTACTCGAACAAGTCTTTCCCACCACCCGCCCCACCAGGCAGCAGTGGGGGGAATGAATTTCCATTCGATCTTCTGTATTTCTGTCTGTCGAGTTACTTTACTCCAATCAATTTCTAACAAATTATTGTAAGCTCCCCTAAAGTTTGTACCGTTGTCAGTATATATCACTCTAGGTCTTCCTCTTCTAGCAACAAAACGTCTAAGTGATAACAGAAAAGCATCAGTGGATAGCGACGTTATTAACTCTAAATAAGAGAAATGATCCAACTCATAGCCTCCTTTATCACAAATAGAACCTTCACTGTCTCAATAGGTACTGACATGTCGACGCCCAGGGTTATTAACGCAGGAGTGCCCCAGGGTTCGATCCTCGGCCCAATTTTATATCTTTTATATGTGACGGATTTCCCCAAGATGCCACCTGATCAGAATTGCTTTTTAGGATGCTATGCAGACGACACCGCCTTAGCGGTGAAGTCTGCAAACGCAAACTACGCAATTAAGAAACTTCAAGATTTTATGCCATGCATCGAAAAATGGTGCACACAATGGAGAATTAGCATCAACGCACAAAAATCCCAGTTACTTATCATAAGAAGAAGAAACAGAAAAGTTCCTACCAAAAGAACGCTCACACTCTTTGGAGAACCAATCCCAAAAGTTAATAAAGCAAAGTATTTAGGTATTATTTTCAACGATCAATTTACTTGGAAAGACCATATTTTAGACGTCAGAAGAAAAGCACATGGTGCACTAAACTCCCTGCTACCACTCATAGGAAAATATTCGTCACTGGATCTTAAACAGAAAAGGCTTGTTTATATCATGATAATTCGCCCAATTCTCACGTACGCCTCGCCTGCCTGGAACACTGCCAAAAAACAAGACATGCAGAAACTTCAAATAGTTCAAAATAAGATCTTACGGATCATAACTAAAGCGCATTACTATGTCAGCAATGTCACGCTCCATCATGACTTGCAACTTGAAACCCTGGAAGAACACCTCCACAAGTTAAATAAAAATTTCTACAACAAGGCTGTCACATGCAATCACATGAATACCCTTCAGATTTTTGACTGCATCATGCTGCAAGAAGATTACGAATTGCGACCACTCGCGACTCACCTGTCACGGGACTCTAA